>JAGFBZ010000940.1:722500-875000 GCA_018398805.1 Hirundichthys speculiger | reverse complement strand
TAACGTTTAAAGAGAAGGAAAAACAAGCGAATATCGGATGTGAAACTAACTTTACCGCCCTGTGGTGGTAACTCAATTCACAGCAACAGTAAATACAAATAACCTTTTACTTCTCAACAGACCCATCTGGCAGCACCTTAAAGCTAAACTTGTTGTTCATTAGACCCTCTTCTGTCTCCATGTCTGTCCCACACGTTGACTGTTGATACACTTATTGGCCGAGGGTCACATTTACAGAAACGTGTGTGCATTAAAAAAAATAGTGGCGTTAAACAGAATTTACGTTAACGCATTATTAACGCGTTAACTTTGACAGCCCTAAATATAATATATATCAGGGCTGGGCAGTGATTTAAAATTTTAATCACGATTAATCACATGATTTCCCTGATTAATCACGATTAATCACATTGTATACGCAAAATCAACTAATGGATTCAAAAGTAGTGTAAAGGTCATTTTTATTGAAATATTCGGCTGCCATATGAACTAAAGTGCCATAACATTTGTTGTTCAAACACTTTTAACATCAGCACTCGTCAGTAACAAATATTTAGTGTAAATCTCATTAAAAAAAAAAGTTAAATAAAATAAAGCTTATTGCCATTACAGTCATTTCTACAACCATACAATTAGAGATACTCATTAGATTTTTTTTTTTAAATCAACTTTTTTCATAGGAAAGCAACATCACAGAATTACAGATTTTGCAAGATCTCATTAATTGTAAGTGAAGATTTTGTTATTTCATCATGACATTTTGCCCTAAAATCAAATTTCACAAAACCACAACTTTCAAACTTAATCTTGCAACTTTTTAAAAATAAAATATCAACTTTCACAAAATTGCATATTTTGACATAAAATTTCAACTTTTCTTTGTAATTTTATGTGCACGTATGTAGATTTTTGTATAATTGCAGCTTTTTCTCCTAAAATCAAGAATTTCTCTTGTGAAATTGTGAATTTCGTAATATCTCAACCTTTTGTTGTAAAAAGTGAAGTTCTGTGATAAGAGCTCAAACTTTGCAAATTTGTGACTTTTTGATGTAAAATGAAAAAACTACATTCAAATCACTTTCAAAGGCAGCTCTCGGTCATAGCAAGCCTCATATTTGGGGACGATGAGTTGTGTTTGTTTCTTTCACTTTAGGTGACACAAAAAGATGTTTCATGTCTTCTGCAGAAAAGGACGACACATGCCATCCCAGGACGGAAGAGAAAGGACATTTTAACATGGTATACAGAGCGAATGCAAACTATGAAACCTAGTCGAAGAGAGTCTTCGACTACATGCAGCCAAATTCCATTAAGTTGTTTTTGAGCCAAAATACTGTACTGTGTGGAACCGAAACTAATCAATTCATCTCTCTTGTCCAGGATGATGTTTAGCTCCAGAACATTTCCATCTCCTCCTACTGCAGGAATGACCCTGACCCTGATCCTGATCCTAGGCTCTTGCCGATTGTGCTAGCATAATTTTTGGCATAATCTGAGGAATTGAGCATAATTTTTGCCCTTTTTCCAAAAGTAGCACTGCTAGCATAATCCGTATATTTTCTTGTCTTAATAGCACAATTTAGAATAATTCAAGAAAACAAAGATCTCAGCTACTAAAAACGATTACTATTAACAGTTGGTTCCATTACTTGCAAGCAAGTGTGATGCTTCAATATAACAAGCGCTAATTAACTGTTAGAGAACAAATTAGAGAAGTCAAGCCGGACTGCGTGGTTTAGAAACGAACGAGATTATTCAATGTTAAATTTGTTATTCAGGGCTTTGTCAGAAACTTTGCATTGTTTAGTTTTCACTGTCTTTGTTTTTATTTGTTTTGAAACCCAGCGCGCGCTGCTAGCACTGCTAACGCGTGCACAGTTCGTTGTTTACTTGAAATTTGCACACATTATCATGGTAACTGGAGGCCATTTGAGTGCAAAACCTTGCGCAAACTGTCTCACGCTCTGCTACACGGTTTGCAAGCTATCCGCGGATAGTAGATTTATCCGCCGTATAGGCCTAACCACCGGATAAAGTTACCCAGGTTTTGAACAACCGGGCCCAGAACGTCAGGCCAGGGTTAATAAAATACATTTTCAAACTTGTCTTGTGAGTTGTGAAGTTTGTGCACAGAATAATTTTTTTTAAAAGTAGCATAATTTTGAAAAGCGAGCATAATTTGAGCATAATTTGGGCAAAAAACGAGCACTGCCACTAGCATAATATGCCACTTTTACTAGCACAATCAGCAAATGCCTATCTGATCCTGACCCTGATCCTGACCCTGATCCTGACCCTGACCATGACATCCTGCGTGCATTTTTTTCTTCAAGTACATGATCAGAAATGAAATGAAAAAGAAAAATCATGTCCAAACACATGGTCACAAATTCCAGACCCTTTCAACATAAGTACTTTATGGTTGTAAAAGTGAAGGTGGACATGAGAGACTTGTGCAGTCACAGAGGACGGTTTACATGCTGTTCATCACTTATAGCCGCTCAAACCTCAGATATGAATGTCCATTTATGGAACAAATTTCACCAATTTGCTGTATGATTGATCGTAAACCCCAAACCACAAACAAATCATATATTCAGTGATGGGAAAGCTTCAGCGCTTCTTAGATTAGCTACATTGTTATTGACTCTGAAGACAGCAGACGATGGTCCAGGGGTGTCAAATCCAGTCCTCAAGGGTCGTCGATGGATCAACATCAGCTTAAATAAGTCATCAAGGTCTGCTAACGACCCGCTCATTGAAGCAGGGAAACATCGGAGACATGTAGGACAGCGACCCTCAAGGACTGGATTTGCTCACTCCTGTAAATAAACCAGTAGAGTGGAGGAAAGATGGCGAAGAGGAAGAGGACTCTTGACAGTTTATGATGTCAAGAGCTACATTTAAAAAAAAAAATCAAGTACAACCCCGATTCTAAAAAAAAAAAAAAATGGAGACACTGTAAGATGTAAATGAAGACAGTTTTCAAATCTCATAAACCCATATTTTATTCCCAGTAGAACATAAAGAACACATAAGATGTTGAAACTGATTTCATGGAAAATATTGGCTCATTTTGAATTTAATGGCAGCAACACATCTCAAAGAAGCTGGAACGTGGGCAACAAAAGGTTGAAAAAAACAAATGTAGCAGCATTTGACAACTAATGAGGTTAATTGTCAACAGGTCAGTAACACGACTGGATATAAAAGGAGCATTTCAGAGGCACAAATGCAGGTTAAAGCTGCATCAAAGAAGAAGCCAACATGATCCAGAAACACCACCGTCTTCTCTGGGCCAAAGCTCATCTAAAATGCTCTGAGGCTAAATGGAAAACTGTTCTGCGGTCAGACGAATTAAAATCTGACATTTGTTTTGGAAACCATGGACGATGTGTCCTGCAGATTAAAGAGGAGATGGACCTCCCATCAGACAAGACGGGGACAACATTCCTCTCCTGAAACTCCAGCAACTGTTTCCTCGTGTCCCGGACAGCTGTTAAAAGATCACAAACATGTAACATGTCTGTGAACATTGATTATAAATTACCAATAAAACGGTAAAATGTCTGTTTCTCCCTCTGATATGCTGTTTTTTGGGAATCAAATGTGGGTTTGAGAGATTTGCACATCATTGCATTCTGATTTTATTCACATTTTTACACAGCATCCCAACTTTTTCTGTAAGCGGGGTTATATTTAGTCTGAAAATTGCTAGATTGTTTATTTAAAGAATAAAAAAAAAAACATAGCTACAGTTAAAGATGGGAAAGAGACGAGTGGACTGACCCACGAGATGTTTGCATGTAAACAACTGATTCTGAAGCTGCTGCAGCCAAACACCAATGAAAACCTGCTTATGATGTGGCAACATGGATGGATTAGACGTGTTAGATGTCTTTTGTGCTATTAAAAAAGAGCAACTTTTTTTTTTTAGTTCTTTTTAAACCGTTAACTGCAAACAAATGAGCATTAAAGTGTAGATTTACCCAGGATGCCACGTCAGTAGTGAGTCTCTTGTCCTGCCTTTTACATTCAGCTCTCACAGAAGTGCCGCCTGACCTAAAACACACACACATATTTATTTTATTTGCTTCTAAAACCCTGCTGGCTGCTTCGGTTCCTGTCCTCCTTTAAATCTGCTGAATCATTCATCAGGTGGGGTCGGCCTGTTCAGCCTTGGAGCTGATGCAGTGACACGGTGACAGATGGAGGACTGTACCAGTGGGGGGGGGGGCACAGCTGTATGTGAGCTGAAGCATGATGCCAGGGATTCCTCTGAAGGGCTTGTTTCGGGGTTGGGAGGAGGCCAGCAGTCTCGGCTTGAACTCCGTGGTATTTGAGCTCGATGAGGGCATTTGTTGACTGGTCGGCTCCCCGATTCATTTTGAATTTATTTGTCCACCCAACGAAACAATGCTGTTAACAGCGCTCAGGAGTTATAATTAATTCACTAATTCTGCTTAAATCGACGCTTCATCCCGTGCCGGTGCTGTGGGTGAGGTCTGATAGAGCTGAAGAACAAAAACTCCTCGGCTGCGTCCAGTGTTGTGACATGAAAGTCTCGAGCCCATATACACGGAGCCTTTGTGGGTATCTGTCATCTTTCAATGCATCCAATTTCAAAAGTAACATAAAAACTGTTGAACAAACTATTTAGTTTAATCTTTAAACAAATGATTCCAGGCTTTCTAAGCTAGGTTGAAGAGTCCATATATCTCAATGACAGGTCTTTTTTTTTTCTCCCAAGGGGCTCAAGTCATACAAGAACAACTGTATGGTACTTTTTTTTTTTGTTTTGTTTTACTTTTTAGGCCTTATTTCTAGGGGTGCACCATAACTATCGGACCTGATAACAGGAAATTATGACCTCATCCCGATAAGTCCAATATCACGACGAATAGCCCCGATAACATATATATATTTCTTGTCAACACGGCAGTGCCTCGCTCCCTCTGAGCCTTGAATGACCAGCAGTGAATGTTATGTTCAAGTGACGTCGGCATAATCAGAAAAACGATTACTCAATAAGGAAAATCAAGAATACCCCCTCATGCCAGAAAACAACTCATTAACTTGGTCATAATTTTAGTAGTTGCTGAGTTGAATTGATATTTGCAGTATTTTCCCGCATGTTACACATAAAAAAAGAAAAAAATAGAAAAGGCTGAAAGAACGACTAGCAAACGAGGGAATGTGGGAATTTACGTTACACCTTCAATGCAGCCTGGAGGGCAGCGTGCTGATCACAACAAACATGGCGGCGTGGAACTTCGTTAAAGTTTCAGAAGAAGATAGTTTGGTGGTTATTTGTGACGAATCCTCCGAGTGAATTCTACGAGGAGGGAAGCACAAGCTTTAATAAGTAAAACCTGATCAGCCACCTACAACATAACAATCGCTTCCATGGAGTTTTGAAATCGCGCTAATGTGAGCTAACGGAAGCTAATGCTAACGTGCGCAAGCCAGCAGCAGTCTCTCCTCTCCCTCATTCCTCTCATCTAAAGCTTCCATGAGATTAAAAAATAAAAAACAAAAACTACTGAACCTCATTTACTTTAATTAAAGGCATTTCATTTAAATGGAACCACAAGCCGAAAGCCTTTAAAGGTTAATCTTTTTCAGTTTGTAATTCTGATGCATGTATTTCCATCAGTTCAAGGAGCCTTTATTTTTTATATCAGTCAGTAATGAACCTTATTTAAGTTAATGTGAGATATCAAATAGGTTTGTTTGATTGTTTGAGAGGCTTGGCAATAGTTTTTCATTGGAAAAAATAAAAATCTGTTCATTTAAAAAGTCAAAACTATTTTTGATTTTGTTCATAGTATTGATGTAATGATCTTAGGTATATGTGTGTGTTATCGGTTATCGGTATCGGCCTTTAGGAGCTGAAAGTTATCGGTTATCGGTATTAAAAAAAAACAGTTATCGTGCATCCCTACTTATTTCTAAAAGGAATCACACATCACATGTTCAAAACCAGCAGTCAAATTCAGCAGACTGATTTTTGCAGCTGCTGCGCCCACCTCCTCCTCCTCTTCCTCCTCCTGCTCCTCATCTTCCCTCGATACCACTGAGACATTCTGGTCCGTCGGACCGGTCGGCCTCTCCGTTCCTACACCGGGCTTAAGCGTTCGCTTTAATTACATCTGCCACAGGGAGCAAGCATCTCTTTGTGTGATAAAAAAAAAAACCCTCACTGGGCTGTTTCTGTTTCCCACCGCAGTGGGATACAGTGTAGATTCAGTGAAAACAAATGGCTGACGGAGACTCTTCTTGGGTGGTCTACAGACACTGTTCACGGCCTCCCAGAGCATCCGAGCGATCATGTGGCAGCTCTGCTTCCTCTGGCCGGCCGTTGCTGCAGCCCTTGTTGTGAGGCAGCGTCAGAAGGATCAGCTGGCTGCTCGGTCCTGTTCTCATGTGCAGCATATTGCTTTTACTCAGCTCTGAAAGGAATTAGGTCAGAGCATGAAACATTCATAGAAGATACATTATGTGTAAATGGCTGACAGCTTAAGTCAAGTAGCTTCCCCCTATCCCTCTAACATGCAGTCTCCGGGTAGATCTCTCCCTCTACTACACGCACAGTAACCCATATTTCCTTTTGGAAACAAGGCAGATTTGAGAGCGCGAGCATCAGGCATCAGAAGAGTGAACCGATACCGACCGTACCGCCACGGCATTACAATAAAACAAATGAGCACACGGGCAGAGCAACTATTCATTTAGATGCATTAAGGCAGTTTTGCTCAAATACAGTAGGAATTATTGTCAGAGGGAGGACAACAACAAGCCTCTGTTTGGAGTGAAAACACTAAGTTGCTGGTTGCAGCACAGAGAGCTGTTCGTTTCCCTGAGCAGGGTTAGCGTCTGCCATTTTTACTCTGCTGCTGAATATTCAGCAAACCAGAGAAGCATTTTAATGTCCTAATGTGAGACATCCTTGTTGTTACGGAGGTCTCAGATATTTTTGTTGCTGGGGGAGGGGAGGCGGCGTGTGTGTGTGTGTGGGTGTGTGTGTGTAAGTGTGTGTGTGTGTTGGGGGAGGGGCCTGTACAGTTTCTCTGCTTATGCTGCTGTTTATTCACACACATTCTTGGACACAAACACTGTCTGGTCCCCACTTGTTCATTGTTTTGTTTTTTTTTATTTTCAAAAAGAGAAAATTAAAACATTATTACATGTCAGTCTTCTCATTTTAATCGATTCCTATACTCAAGATGGCTTGCTCTTCATGCAGTTGGCCAAATTACTCTGAAGCTACTACTGCTGTTTCCCTTTTCCAAACATTTTATCCTTTTAAATTGTGGCTTCATATTTAAATATTTATGAACAAAGAATCGACTGGTGACCAGTCCAGGGTGTAACTCCTTTCTCCCAACGACAGCTGGTACAGGCAGCTGTAGATAATGGATGGATGGATGGAGAAATAACAGATAAAATAAAAAATAAGCGTAAAGTAATATGCATAACTTTTGCATGATTCCATGTATGATTATGTAAAATACCAAATCACCGAAA
This sequence comes from Hirundichthys speculiger, assembly GCA_018398805.1. Lineage (NCBI taxonomy): Eukaryota > Metazoa > Chordata > Actinopteri > Beloniformes > Exocoetidae > Hirundichthys > Hirundichthys speculiger. Next base: position 867,473 of record JAGFBZ010000940.1, on the reverse strand, counting down.
GAATGAGATCCCGGATACAATCGGCTGAGATGGACTCTCCCTTAGAGACTCAGAGTAGAGCCGCTGCTCCCTCACATGGAGAGGAGCCAGTTGAGGTGGTTAGGGCCTCTGGTTAGGATGCCCCCTGGAGGAGGATGGGGAGGGAGGCCTGGACCTCCCTGCTGAAGCTTCTTCCCCTGCAACCCAACTCCAGACAAACCGGAAGATAATGGATGGACGGATTATGTAAAATATGTATGTGTAAATAAGGAATTATACAGGAGGAATAGAGGCTACCTGAGCACTGAGGAACATGACATGTAAAGAGGAAGCACTCACATAGCTCTCTGCCTTTCCAGGCTTCTCCATGCTAGGTATTCCAGTCAAAGTAGGCGGGATCACCAGCCCTGCAGCCGTTAGTGCTGATATCTTACTTGTTGAATCAAGGAGAACATAGCCTGGAGTTTCTCATGAGGTTCTTCCCTATCTTCTCCTTCCTCTCACACCATCTCGTTCCATCTTCTCTGCGCTGAGATGTTTTGGCCTCTTTACCCACGTCACCTCAGCCGTGAAGGGACAGATGCGTGGCGTCTTTGCTTCGGAGCTGTTTGATGTACACTCCACCGCATCGCAGTAGTAAATTATAGTTGTTTAAAAGAAGAAAATGACATAAAATCGATCATCTGTATTGCTTCTTTTGGTTTGTTGCTTTCTTTACCAGAAGCGGTTGTAACTGTATAAGCCACAAATATTACCGCCACCTTGTGGTATAAAACAGCACCGTTCGTAGTACAGTGGTACCTCTATTTACGAAATTAATTGGATCTGGAAGTAGTTTCGTAACCCGAAAATTCTGTAATTCATGTTCTCTCTCAGCAGTGGGTTTTGCCTGTTGTTTTGTAAAGAACCGATCCAAGGACGTTTTGTTGACTTTTAACAATCCTTCGAAAATGTGCAAGGTAAACATCATCATAGTGAGCGATAACCCGACTAGTGAACACTTTTTCTGGGTAATTCTTTTCAACAAATTTTGAAACTTCATGGAATTTTCCTAAAATGTCAAAGGGATGCCAGGAAGATGCTAGCTGATAGCCAGGAAGATGCTAGCCGATAGCCAGGAAGATGCTAGCCGATAGCCAATGGCAGAGCAGCTACAAGTATGTTTACGTTCGGTAAACTCTGGGAGCTGCGAGTAGCAGCGCGTACTGTATTTTTGCCTTTCGTATCCTGAAATTTCTTTCGTAACAAGAGGCGATATTTTCCCGTTGAGGCATTTCGTAACCTGAAAATTCTGTATGTAGAGACTTACGTTCGTAAGTAGAGGTACCACTGTACTTTGGTAGTCTATTATTAATGATTCCATCACTAATTTTGAGAAGCTGGTTGAGAAAAAGTTACAAAAAAACAAACAAACAAACAAACAAACAAACAAACAGTGATGCTGCCAGCTATGTGTCTGTCTTTGAGGAGCAGGGAGTCTCGGTCAGAGTCTGAACGGACCCGTCTTATGCAACATCCTCTGGCGTGCTAGCTCTGGATAGCTGTGATGGCTCAGACTCATCAGGACGGCCTTAGTGCTGATCTATGGACCCTCAAACATGACAGCGATCCAGAAACCTGATTGACAACAAAATCGCTAAGGGAGAAAAAATTAGCATTTTGGTCCAAACCTGAATCCAATTAAGAATCAGTGAAAGGACCTGAAGATCAGAGGAAAAGGTGTGGAAGCATTCCACTGATTATTGAAAAAGGATATTAACGTGAGATGTATAAAAATATACAAATGAAATAAAAATAGGTCCATCAATCTCAAATGTGTCTTACAATTTTTTTGTCCTTTCTGTATACTATGAGACAAAAAGAAAACCTCATTTTTGGCTTTAACTGTTTGCAATTGCTTTTATGTGGTACATGATTATTTCAGGGTCGTGTGTTGTAATAAAACAAACTTCCATCCTGTTGGTTCTTGTCAAAACAGCTCTGTATTTTCTCATGTACAGTACGTACTATGATCTTTTATATCTGACTACTGACAAGAGTCCTGCATAATAGGGTTTATGTCCTCTCATCACATTGGTCGGGGGTGACATCATGCTTTGTCCTGCTTAGTGTGACGCTCTCCAGAGTCCTGTAATCAGTGGGACTCTGGGACGTCGCCGCAGAGCAGCACCAGAGATGACTTGGCACAAAAAAGTGGTTCTTTTAAATTTTGCTCTGTACCACGAGTCTCATTTAGTCTCAGCCAGCTCATTTAAAAACAAAAAAAAAAACAATCAATACTGCAAAGACAAAAGCGTATAATTTCACTCACACCTATTCATGCCTCAGCAAAGCCATAATTTAATTTATTTCACTGGATCACAGTCAGACCACACGTGGCTCTGCTGTCCTTGTTGCTACTTTCAGCTGCTGAACTTCTGATACACACGAGATCCACGAGAGAAAGAAAAACATTTTTTTCAAGGACTTACAAGTCCTCTAAAACAGGGGCGTCCAAACACCGCTGTCCTGCATGTCTTAGATGTTTCTCTGACACAACACACCTGTTTCAGGTGAATGGATCCCCATCAGCTCGTCATCCAGGTCTGGACAAGACTGTTAACGACCCGTTCATTTGAATCAGGTGCTTCTCCTAAACAGAGACATGATCAGCACCTGTGCCAATCAGTCTCTCTTTAGTGCAGTTGCAGGTACCACTGCTCAACATCTCCCCCTGCAGGTGAGCAGAAACCACATCCCGTGCATACGGTGAAACGTCTGGGGTTTTTTTTGGCATCTTGTTTTTATGTGTTTAACATATCATGTGAATGTTTGATCAGTGAGTAAACAGTTAGCCCAGTGTCTGTGCACGGAAATTTGGAATTGCAACATGTTTTACAACAAACAGGAAGTATATACTCCTCAGCAGGGATACATGTGCATATATTAGTAGTGTCAAATCATAGGAAACTGATGTAATATAATCTATTTCAAACCAATAAACGCTTTTCAACTGTGTGTTAGAAAAGACTCAAAGAGCCATCGGCAAGGCTCTTAATCTTCTTAGTAAAGAAGCTACAAGAATGTAGCTACATTATAATATTTTGCCAGAAAAGATGTGAAGTAATCCGTCCTTCAGATCCAAAATTGGACAGATAGACGTGAGGATGATACGTTTCCACGGGCTAACAGACCCAAGGTCCTCGCTCTGCATTGTGGTTGAGATCTCAAGTTAAAAGTCACAGACACCTGTGAGGGTGAGAAATGAAAGCATGGATACTCATGGAGAGTCTGCAGCGAGGACTAGAATACACCGTCAGTGAGCTCCTGGTCCAAGATTTGTAAAAGAACAGAAACTCTGTAAACATGCACGTTGCCAAAAGCTGTACAGCTGAAATCTCTGCAGAGCAACTGAGAAGAGTGGGAGTGACGTCACATTATTGTTTTTCTATTCCCGGCTGTGCACACATTTCATCTGTCTCATACTGAACAGCAGTCGCTGTGCAATGACTCATGTGGCGTGGAGACATTTCACACGTATTCCTCCCTAAGCTGAACATGCGTGTAGGAGTGAGCTGCCAGGCGCCAGGTTTGCTGCTTTCTCTGTTCAGCCACAGCTCTAAATATGGGGATGAGACAAACAAGCTGAAGCGTAGGGTTTCTGATTAATAAAACATGAAGTACCCGAATAAAAGGAATCCTAATCTCCTCATCTCCTTGAGCTGAGAGAGGACTGAGCTGAGGCCCGTCGGCGTCCTTGGGGGTGCGGGTGAGGTGGTGCTGGCTCGGTACGGTGGTTTCAGACCAGCCAACGGGGCTTTGATGTTAGAGAAGTTGTCAGAACAGCGCAACAGCTCTGATTCAACGGGGATCAGTGATGCCAAAGAGGAGAAATACTTCCCCGTTCTAGAGCCTTGTGAATAAAAAGTGCACTCTCTTTCATGTCTAAGGTTTTACATCGCACGGTTGGAGAAAATCTTTATCAGCGCATCAGTTTAGTTGACAAAAGAACGCGTTCTACAAGCTGTTGATTCAGAAATATTTCACACACTACTTCTGATTTTTGGATTAATGTTTGTGAATTAAAAAAAAAACATGATGTAATAATGTGTAATTTGTTCTTATTCATTCATATTCTCATTATTCATATTCATGTTGTTCCTCTTCATATTACTGCCCACTGGATTTTAAAGTCTGTGCTGAGCAGTTTGTAGTTTGATACCACAACTCACTGATTTAACCAACATCTCACTTCAGACTGGAACATTCCCAGAGGCCTTAAAAACTGCTGTCATTAAGCCTCGTCTAAAGAAGAGCAGTCTTGATGCCACAGTACTGAAGAACTATCGGCCCATATCAAACCTGCCATTCCTTGGCAAAGTCCTAGAAAAAGTTGGTATATCAACAGCTTACTGACTTTCTCCTGTCCAACAATGTTTTTGATAGTTTTCAATCAGGCTGATCAAGCTCTGATCAAGGTGACAAATGATATTCACCTGATCACAGATGCGGCCAAAGTCTCAGTCTTAGTTCTGCTGGACCTCAGCACTGCCTTTGACACAGTTGACCATACGATCTTTTTACAGAGATTAGAAGACTGGGTGGGAATCTCTGAAACTGCTTTAACCTGGTTCAGGTCCTCTCTCAGGGACAAGAAATTGAAATTGGTAACTGTGTCCCAGACCAAATGGCCATGACCTGTGGGGTTCCGCAGGGGTCAATCCTGGGACCCCTGTTGTTCAATCTGTACATGCTTCCATTAGGCCGCTAATACGCAGCTGTAATGTGTCCTACCACAACTATGCAGAAGATACTCAGATCTATGTGTCACTGACAGCAGGAGAACATGGGCCTGTAGATTCATTGTGTCACTGCATCGAACAGATCAGTGTGTGGATGCAAAACAACTTTCTCCAGCTAAACTCAGACAAAACTGAAATCATTGTCTGTGGCCCACAGAAACAAAGAGAAAGTGTTATCAGTCACCTTGAGACTCTCTAGAACCTAAAAATCAGGTCTGAAATTTAGGGGTAATGTTGGATTCAGACTTGAACTTTAACAGCCACATTAAAGCAATAACATCAGCAGCTTTTTACCTTCTAAAAAACCTTGCTAGAATCAAAGGAATAGTGTCTAAACCAGATTTAGAATGACTAATCCATGCTTTTGTCTCTACCAGGTTAGACTACTGTAACGGCCTGATCACTGGGCTCTAAACCAGCTGTAAGACAGCTGCAGGACATCCAGAACGCTGCTGCACGGGTCCTGACTAGAACCAGGAAATACAACCGTATTAGTCCAGTCCTGAGGTCTCTGCACTGGTCCTGACTAGAACCAGGAAATACGACCATATTAGTCCAGTCCTGAGGTCTCTGAACTGGTCCTGACTAGAACCAGGAAATACGACTGTATTAGTCCAGTCCTGAGGTCTCTGCACCGGTCCTGACTAGAACCAGGAGACACGACCATATTAGTCCAGTCCTGAGGTCTATGCACTGGTCCTGACTAGAACCAGGAGATACGACCATATTAGTCCAGTCCTGAGGTCTCTGCACCGGTCCTGACTAGAACCAGGAAATACGACTGTATTAGTCCAGTCCTGAGGTCTCTGCACCGGTCCTGACTAGAACCAGGAGATATGACCATATTAGTCCAGTCCTGAGGTCTCTGTACCGGTCCTGACTAGAACCAGGAAATACGACCATATTAGTCCAGTCCTGAGGTCTCTGCACCGGTCCTGACTAGAACCAGGAGATATGACCATATTAGTCCAGTCCTGAGGTCTCTGTACCGGTCCTGACTAGAACCAGGAAATACGACCATATTAGTCCAGTCCTGAGGTCTCTGCACCGGTCCTGACTAGAACCAGGAGATATGACCATATTAGTCCAGTCCTGAGGTCTCTGTACCGGTCCTAACTAGAACCAGGAAATACGACCGTATTAGTCCAGTCCTGAGGTCTCTGCACCGGTCCTGACTAGAACCAGGAGATACGACCATATCAGTCCAGTCCTGAGGTCTCTGCACCGGTCCTGACTAGAACCAGGAGATATGACCATATTAGTCCAGTCCTGAGGTCTCTGCACCAGTCCTGACTAGAACCAGGAGATATGACCATATTAGTCCAGTCCTGAGGTCTCTGCACCGGTCCTGACTAGAACCAGGAGATATGACCATATTAGTCCAGTCCTGAGGTCTCTGTACCGGTCCTGACTAGAACCAGGAAATACGACCATATTAGTCCAGTCCTGAGGTCTCTGCACCGGTCCTGACTAGAACCAGGAGATATGACCATATTAGTCCAGTCCTGAGGTCTCTGTACCGGTCCTAACTAGAACCAGGAAATACGACCGTATCAGTCCAGTCCTGAGGTCTCTGCACCGGTCCTGACTAGAACCAGGAGATATGACCATATTAGTCCAGTCCTGAGGTCTCTGCACCAGTCCTGACTAGAACCAGGAGATATGACCATATTAGTCCAGTCCTGAGGTCTCTGTACCGGTCCTGACTAGAACCAGGAAATACGACCATATTAGTCCAGTCCTGAGGTCTCTGGCTTCCTGTCCCTCAGAGAATAGACTTTAAAACAGCTCTACTTGTGTTCAAGTCTCTTCATGGCCCCAAAGTCCATCTCTGACATGTTAGATCCATATGAACCGACCCGGACTCTGAGAACCTCAGGTAGTGGTCTCCTGCTGGTGTCCAGAGTCAGGACTAAACAAGGTGAAGCTCCATTTCAGTTTTATGCTCCTAAAATCTGGACCAGTCTTCCAGAAGATGTGAGACAGACCTGAACTCTGACAATGTTCAGATCCAGACTGAAAACAGTTCTGTTTAACTGTGAATATAATAACTGAAAGGTTTTTATCTGCACTCTTCATTTTTAATTCACTTTCAATTTAATTTATTCTTCTTTTTTAATTTATTTTTAATTTAATTGAATTATGATTATTTTTATGCTGTTATGATGTATGGAATGACTCTATTTGCCAAGGCAACCTTAACATTTAAAGGTGTAGTTTCTGCTTCACATGACTTTACAAATTTCCAGTGAGGCCACTGCGGTCTCAAATATTTGCATTTGTCAGTATAAAATGATTTGCATTTTTGTCTCTTATCTCTGGCCAAGTAAAACTTATATTTATCCTATATTATGCTTATTTCTTTATTTTGTGGACCTGCACTTCCATCTGTATTGGGGGACTGTATGTCTTCAAATGTTATGTCCAAAATTACTGACAAAATAAATGTATAAGAACCCACTGCAATAAGCCTTGAAAATCTGCATTATTTTTATTTCATTTGAAGTGTCTGTACAGGCTGTTTGGGTTTTGAAGTTATCTGTCCATCAGATCTCAGCGTTTGAAAACAGATGTATCTCCAATAGCTATGACCATACATCTCAAGGTGTTCCTCAGGGGCTGGACCTGAGACCACTCACTTCATCTTTTTATGTATTCACAGTATCAAATGCTAATATGCTTTTATGCTTTGTGCAGATGTACTGTGCTCCATCTACATCTGAGCACTCTCCATCTGACACAGCAGGCTTTTAACATGATGCAGCATGCCTTGCATGATTCAAAAAATATGAAACATGTGACGTCCATAAATGCAAAGTCAAAGCCCCTCAGTTGTCTGCTAATACTCTACAGGGTCCTAAGACTATACTCAGTCTTACAATTTTTTTATTTGTGTCTCTATCTTTTTAATGCCTCACATTCTCAAATTTGTAAAAAAAAAAAAAAAAAAAAAAAGGAGAAAACCTTTTCTTCATAATCCAGTCTTGTCTATCTTTTTAAGCAAAAGAGACTTGCTACCTCTGGCACTTTTATTTCTGTGTCGGATTAGGGTGATGTCATTTACATGCGTGCTTCTTCTCAGTGCCTAAACACCCAGGATGCAGTCCTCCATGCAGCGCTCAGGTTTATCACTAACTCACCACCATATGCTTCAGATTTAAATAAAACCACCTTATAATTTCAAAGAAATTCTCAGTCTTCTCCCATCCTCCTCCCAAGCCTATATCCTCTAAATAAAAAGTATGGAGAGTAACTGTCCTTTTAACGGTACCTGGAGTCTGAGGGGGGAAAGTAAATCAGTTTGCTGCTGCTTACACTTGCAAGCGGCTCCATAACTGCTTGAATCTTAACGAGCTGTTCTCGTTAAGTAAACGTTAAAATGATTACAGACTTGATACAGGAACATGTTTCTGACTTGATAAACCATGTGGTTCCTTTGCTTTTGTTCTCACCGATTAGACTGTCTGATGGTTTGTTCATCTTATGTAGAGGTGTCACGTGCACGCTGTAACGAGTGTGTGTGCTCGGACCTCTGACCTCTGACCTCCGCCTGTCTGAGTCAGGAAACTCTCAAAACATTAACGCTGTTATTCTGGTTTGAACAAATGTTTTGGTAAATCAACAAACAAATATTTTCTCATGCATTTATTCATGTTATTTAACTGACCTTTTTTTTTTTAATGCTAACTTGTTTTATGTTATTATTCTTTTTTATTGGAAAAATGCAAGCAGTTAATAAAGATGCTGTGGCTGAAAATTCTCCTACTAATACATTTTTTTTTTTTTTAGATAAAAAAAACTACTTGTTGTGGTTGGAGACAATTTAGGGAAAACAGAATTGTGAAGTGTTCAAAACTACAGTCATGGAAAAAATTATTAGACCACCGTTTTTTCTTCACTTTCTTGTTCATTTTAATACCTGGTACCACTAAACGTCATCATGTGACTAAAACAGACAGAAAAGAAAACACTGAATGCATAAAAGCAGTGTTTTTGGCAGTACAACGCCATAGCTATTGATGTAAATACTTAAGTGATTTAGGTTATAATCAAGAAAACCATGGAAAATGGTAAGATATCAGCTATTAAATAAAACTCTTATGAGCAATCTTTGTGGTTATCGTTATGTTTGTCCAAACAAATGTACCTTTAGTTGTACCAGGCATTAAAATGAACAAGAAACTGAAGAAAACAAGGGTGGTCTAATAATTTTTTCCATGACTGTATCAACACATAGAGATGAAAGACTGACTGCAGAATCTAGAAATAACTTTCTGCCGATTTATTTCTGCGAGTTCTACCTTTCCAGTTTGATGCAAAAATCATTTCTATCGTTAAAAATAAAGAGGTAGATTACGTTCACTTCAAAGTGAATGCGACATTACACATCCGTTGTCATTGCAATGTTCAGTTTTTGCTTAAAATAAGCGGCTGTGCAAGTGTGCTTCTTCTTTTATTTCAGCAGAACAGTTCCATTTCATCTGAAAGTAAAAGCTGGAGAGAACTCACTATGTTCATCTGATGAACGCGGTGAGAGTCCGGCTTGCTGGTGACTGAATTTGCAGAGATTTGTGTGCAACACTGAGTCCCAGATGTTTTGGCTGTACTCATCGTTCTGCATCTCTAACGTAGCCGCTGCCTCAGCCTGCACGTACTGAATAAAGCAGCTGCTTTTCAGTGTTAATTTAATCTGGTTAATTAAAGAATTAGTTTAAAGAACTCCATGTTCTGTGCACGGTTAACTTAACTCCGGCGACCGTCTGTCACACTTTTCAGGTGGAACCTTATAAAAGTCTTCAGTCGGGTCAGAACCTTCGGTGCTGTGTTTGCCTTTTATGGCGTCGGAGAAGCTGTATGAGGTTCTGCTGTGAAGGGTTTCAGTGACTCAGCTCATTATTCTCATGTCATAGAGAAAATACCCCTTTTTTCCTTTAAGGAGAGGTTACCTGAAAATGAAGTCCAGTCTATTCTGCAGCTGATTCACTGTGACGTTGCCCAGCAGGGGCTTTGGGAATACCACCATCAGAGATCCATCTCTCCTCCTTTTATCCCTCTTAATGGACACAGTTCTTCCGAATGCCCGGATCAAAGCAGCAGTAGGGGGGTGCCAGGGCTGTGAAAGAGCTTGTACTGAGCAGAGGGGATGGTAGAGTGGTGGTGGGGGGGAGGACAGCTTGCTGCATTGCCTGAGCCCTGCCTGCCTCAAATCTGCAACAGGGCGCTTTGGGGCGGAGGGTGGAATTTGACATTAAGTTTAAAACAGGCATATATCACGAGTTGATCCTCCCAGTGTCGACTCACAGCTGGACCTGACACCAACGCTGTTACGTAACCATAACAACCACAACTATGTCACAAGCACTTGAAACGAAGGGCAGGAACATGGCAGTATCAGCTGTTGTGGCCCCCCCATTAGAAAAAGAGACTGAAACAGACTGATGTTCAGACAGACTGCACACAGGTGAGAGAAGAAAGTGAAGTAAAAAACCTTCTGTATCATCCTGCAGTACAGCGCACGGGTGCGAGCAAGAACCTGCCCGCGGGTCAAAACCAGTGATTTATCGCGCTTTCATATCAACCCACTCTTCAGTACCTCTCAGAACTGCTTACTTTAGCAAAGAGCAAGCAGGGGTTTACAGTGAGAAATATGATTCCCATTTCACAGATAAAACCGTGTCACGGCCTAACTGGTAGGTGGCCGCTGTAATGTCGCTGAGTGTGTTTGGGGAAAAAAAATGAAATGAAATAAAAAGACAAACACCATGTCGTGCTCACAGTTGGGTAGCAGGCACTGCCTTCTGCCATGGGGATCACCATGGAAACAGCTAGTACACTACCAGCCCCTCTCATCAGCTCCAGCTCAGCATACAAGAGTCAACATGTGATGGCAGGTTATATACATTTGAAACAAATTCAAATCACACACACAGTAATAATGATTGTGAAAATACAGAGGCCACTCAAATAACTCAAATAACAGCAACATAATAAAATAGACTTAAGCTTCTGGTCATGAAATGCTGATGAATGAGGGGCTTCTGCCAGTGACTGATCTGCAAATGCTTAAAGATAAACGCCATCTAACTGTTATGATTAAATGATTAAAGGTAGAAAAAAGGTCAGACTAGTATAAAACCATCTGTAAGCATCTAATAATGCTACAGTGCGCACATCTGGTTGTTAGAGTCGGAGCAATTTCACCCAGAAGGCCAGCAGCACCGCGCGTAAAGGTGAGTCCATGTCACGCGCGCTTGTTGCAAACAGCGAGACGGGATGAGGCCGAACCCCAACATCCGTGCGTGAGCATGGCGCCACCATGCATACACTCCCCATCTCCCCCCACCCCCCACCCCCCACCCCGCCTTCTCCTACCTGCTTCGTGAGCTTCATCCAAGCGGACATCGGTGATGCTGCTCGGGTCGCTCTTAGACCTGCCGCGCTTCAGCACGCGGTCCTCATCCAGGCCGCGGGACGGTGGTGACGCCATGGCGGGAGAGGAGCGATCGGCCAAGGTCACCGGCATCCAGCGGCGGAGCACAGTTAAGGCGCTCGGACTGCTGCAGCCGCAGCTCCCGGTCCCCGGTAAGCAGCGCTGCTGGGGAAATCCATTACGCGCGCAGCATCATGCCGCCTTCAAGTGTTGCTCGTAAAAACCGACTTTCATCGTTCAAAAATGTAAATGTATCCAGAAGTGACAAATCGCGATCAAATGCTATTTCTAACAGTGTCATGGAACAAAAAATAATTTAATAAAACTGATACAAAATTCTGAGATGCTGACTGAGTCGCAGTGATTTAGTGATTTTGTTTTCTTTTGTCTCGGTGGGGCTTCCGTAAATTACATTACAGTCATGCAAACAGTTTAAATAAATAAATAAATACATGCAAAAGTATGACTTGCATCTTTTTCAGAGACCACGTTGTGCTTTAAGGCTCACATATGAGGGCGCATCAGAAACCCAAAACAGCCTACAGTCCCTGAAGGCAGCATTACCTCCACGTCCCCCCGAGGATCGGTAGAAAACCGGAACTTTCTTAGTGACATGTTCCAACTGGACCGAGGACAGAGCAGCTCAAGGCGAGCCCATACCGTCAGGAGATGCAGGCTTTTGAACTGTCCACACATTGGTGGTCCCTTTCCTTTTCGGTCCGCAGGACACATGGTTTCCAAAAAGAATTTCAAATTTTGATTCATCAGCGTTTTTTCCATTTTTGGATGAGCTTTGGCCCAGAGGAAGATGACTCTGTTTCTGGATCATGCTCACATACAGCTCTAACTTGCATTTGTGAATTTGACAGTAAAATGTGTTCACAGACGGTGGTTTCTGGAAGTGAGCCATGCAGTGATGTCCAGGAGAGAATTACGGAAACGCACCTGAAGGCCTGAAGATCATCCATAATTCATGTTTGACCTTTGCCCTTGGCCCCCGCGCACAGACGCTCTTTCGGATTCTCTGAATCTTTTGATGATATTTTGTACTGTTAGATGGTGGGATCTTCAAAGTCTCTGCACTTTTATGTTGAGGAGCATTTTGTGATTGTCGGAGCCCATCTGTACATCTGAGAGTCTCTGCCTCTCTGAAACATTAAGGGTTTCCAGCACTGGCAACATGTGCCCCAGGTGGCATATTGGCAGGGGTGCAAAAAAAAAAAGAGCCACAAACATGTTACTTTGCTTTGCATGTCACTTCAGTTATAACTTTGAATTTATTTTTTTTTGGACCCCAGGAGAGTGGGGGGCGCTCTTACAGCCCACTGGTTTAGAAACTGGACACTGCTGATCTCCTCCAAGTCTGAGCGCTGTCAGACAGTTACATCATGATCATCACGGATCACCCGTGGTCATCACGGATCACCCGTGGTCATGGATCACCCGTGGTCATGGATCACCCGTGGTCACGGATCACCCGTGTCATCACGGATCACCCGTGGTCACTGGACATGAACGTGAATGGAAACAGGACTGGAATCTCTGTTGGAAATAACCTGCTGCAGATTACTCTCATGTCTTTCTGGGGTTCTGTTTATGTGTTGTTGTTTTTTACATATGATGAAGGATTTGTCTCAATTTTATTATTTAATACTCCATTTTATGCTAATTTGTTTACAGATGGATACAGTTGAGAGTGTTATGTAGAACATCTATATAAAAAGGGGGGGGGGGGGGGCTCCGAGGGAGGAGATCCTACAACCGCCACTGCTCTGAAATGCTCCTTTTATACCCAGTTACTGACCTGTTGCCAGAATTAAGTCGTCAAACGTTCATCTATTTGTTCTTGATTTGTACCAGTTACTTTTCCAGCCTGTTCCAACTTGTTTGAGATGTGTTGCTGCCATCAAAGTCAAAATTATCTAATATTTTCTATATATGAATTGATAAAATGTCCCAATTTCAACATCTGGAAGGTTCTTTATGGACATTCCTCCTTCATAATGAATAAAAAAAAATGTCTAGATAATATTGTTGATCATTGTTCAGCAAACACATTATATAACTGTTTACCTGAAAAGGCCTGGTGATTTGTGCAACATAGTCTCATTTAACAACTTTATGTTAGCGAACATCTCAAAAGTTTTAAATTCAGTTTCACCAAAAAAAAAAAAAAAAAAAAAAAAGGGGGGTGGGGCAAGGATCAATAATATGCAATTGCAAATCCGCAGACCGTTTCAGACCAGACCCCCAATTTTAGGATCCTCGTTTATGTTAGCGACAGCTCCATCTAGTGACCGGATGACAGTATGACAGTCATGAAAAGGTCACGATATGCAACCAAGGGAGTATTTGAAACGCTCCACTAAAATACTTCTTTCAGTGCAAATACTAATAATTCAACTTAGAAACTACTTTGAGCATAATAATGTGGTTTTTGAAATAAATTTGATATTGTAAAAAAGAGATATATAAATTTTATTTTTATATATGTATTTAAAAAAAAACTTGGTTTGTCAAACAACTTTACCAGTTATACTAGACTAATATCTATGCCACAGTGTTTTTTTTTTAATGTCTGTAGCATTCATTTTTTTCTTGCAGCTATTTAAGACCTTTTATTGTTTGACAAGTAATCTCATGTCACTAATCCTGTTCTTTTTTTTTTTTTTTTATCAAATGTTGAAAATAATTACTTGAAATGTCAAGTCGTGGAGAAATTAAACCATGAGATTAAATATTTTCTTAGAGAAAAGACAAATGGCAGAAGTTTGAAGTACAATAAGACTGATAATTTGTGACAAATAATACATTACTGTTGAAGATACACTGTGACTGTGTATCAAATATGTACAGACAAAATGGAATGACAAGAGGTTTAGTGTAATACAAGGGGAAACGCTGATTTAAAAGTTCAAATGTTGTCAAAATGCCTACTTTTGGATTGAGCCATTAATTTTGGAGGGACTCCAAATTTTTTTTTTTTCTCCATAATCTCTGGCAATAACTGTTAAACACACACAAAAAAAGAGAAGAGCCCTTGCTACAGTGTTGAATTTCCCTTCCTGGGATGAATAAAGTATTTTTCATTTTCATTCCATTCATATACTTTGAAATTTAATATAAATTGATGCTGAAGATGAAAACCTGGATCCGCTCTGTTGGACTGAAAGGTGTCTGTCAATCAGTGTGTTTACATGGGAAGTTTAATTCCTCACTGGGTGCGTTTACATGGGAAGTTTAATTCCTCTTTAATTCAGAATTAAAGTTAAAGCCGAATAAAAGTTACCATGTAAACAATTAATTCCATATGAAAATGTCAATTCCGAATTAAACTTAATTCCGAATTAAGTGGCTGGTTTATTCCCATTTTAATTCCGCATTAAGTAATTCCGCGGTCATGTATACACTCATTCCTGTTTAAATTAATTCCCGTCTTTCTGCGCATGCTCGTTCTCTTGCCCGTCTGTCGCGATGACGCTTATATTCTGCGCTGGGCTTGTTTTCAAAACGGCAGCACGCAGTAAACGGTGGTCAACATAGACATATATAGATATATATCTCTATATATGTCTATGGTGGTCAAGAGCAGAGAGGATTTATTAAATAAATAGCTTGGAGGAACTGGAAATAATTAAAAGAACAGATGGCAGGAAACATAAAAATTGTGAGCTTTTCAAAGCGGCCAGGTAAATGAAGGAGGTTTCGCAGATAGAGACGCCACCCAGGTCAAAAATAAGTGGAAACTCTTGGAGCAAGAGTACTACAACGCGAAGGCGCACAACAAAAGGAGCAGGTCGGACGCCTCAAAGTTTCCATTTTATGAGGAGGTGGACAGGCTCCTCGGTGGACGGCCGTTGGCGAATGCCGACCTCCATGGCGTCGAGGTGGGATTTGATGATTCCCGCGCATCGGAGATGAACGACTCCAACATATCAGGTAAGCTAGCCCTTTTTCTTCTGTTCAAACGTTTCCACCACTACTATTAATACTACTATCTAGTCTTTTAATCTCATTGTACCTATGTACAGTGACAATAAAGGCTTCTATGCTATTCTAGTACAGCACCACTACAACTAGCCTACTGTTATTGATATTAGCCCAGTGTGTTTAGTTGCTACCAGTACTACTACTGCTGGTGCTGCTCCTACCGCTTCTACTATTAGTTTTGAGAGAGGATGAGTGAGAGCCCTGATATAAAAGTATCAATTATTCCTTGTGTTTCAGATGAAGATGATTCTACACTTGAGGAGCAACCTAGTGTAGCAAGTGGTTCACCCACCACTCACTGGCCAGGTTGGTGGCGATAGACCTGTTTTTTGATTTAAAAAAAAAAAAAAAAAAATTTTATTTATGCATACATATTCTTGATGACACCCATGATGGAACTGTTTATTTCCTCGCTAGGCTGATGGTAATGCACCTGGTACATCCCTGGCTGGTGGTGGTGATTTTCAGCTCACAGGAATGGAGGACGCTGCGGGTGCTCAGCCCAGAGAAACAAAAAGTAAGTGTTAGACTTATAAAATATATTACTACTACAACAGGTTGTGTATGTGTGTTTGAGAGAGAGAATCACGGCTGCTTGGGGTGTACTGACAATTGTTTAAACAAATGTTTGGTATAGGAAGGAAGCTGCCCAAAGCCATCTCGGGGTATGAGCGGGCTCTGCGATTCTGGTCTGTGGAGCAGGCGAAGATGCTACAGGAAATGCAGGACAGAGAGCATTGGTGGACTGAAGAGCGAGATGAGCGCCGAAAGCAGAGGGAAAGGGAGCTCCGACAGCAAGAGGAGCGCCAAGAGGAGAACCTGCTGAGCAGACTCATTGAGCAGAGTTCAAGGTCTACTGAGAGACTTGTTGGTGTTATGCTTGAGGGTTTCAGGTCACTCCTACCTACCCCACATCCACATCCACCTTCCCCTCAACGTAATTCGTATCCCCAGGGTTGAGAGTCTGTCAGGTTCAGACATGGGAGATGTCTCTCCGTTCTGAAGTTCTTTGTTTTCTTGTGCATGGTTTTTCATGTGCGTAAATACATTTTTGCATTTCCACTGTGTTTTATAGTCTTTTTACAAACTACACAACTTGCCGTTGTTTCGTCTTTGGGATTAAAATACAGCCAAACCGTGCTCCTTTTTCTTCTTTCTCTCTCAGTGAGGTGTGTGAGTGTCGATGAGGGGGGGAGAGAGAGCGCTGAGTGGGTGGGCCAGGGGGCCCAGGCTGAGTCTACCTGTATACTTGTTTGGGTGGCGCCACTGAGCCACATGACGATGCTACGTCAAGAGACGAGACAAGTTGGGGGTTGGAGGAGGACACAACAACAGCGCGTCACACACAGACCTCAGTCAGTGCTTGTGGGAGAGAAACAAAGCTTGAGTATCGATCTTCTTACACGAGTATTGTTCCATATCAATACCAGTGTTGGTATTGATATTTGGATCGATACACTGGCAAGTCTGTATAACTGCAAGTAGATCTGGGCTGTCTTATGATGTGGTCATGAAACTTATACAGCCATCCTGTCTGGGTTCTGGCTACCATATTTACATGGACAGTTTCTTCACAAGTTCCAAACTATTCAGGGACCTGGCCAACATGAAGTTTGGAGCATGTGGCACCTACAGGGAGAACTCCCCAGAGGGAGGGTAAATGCGCTCTCCAAACATGGTGGAAGAGGATCTGATGGTGCAGAGAAGGATGAAGGATGTAGACAGACGCTGGTCTGTGAGAGACATTCACTGTCCCATACCAATCACGGCCTATAACAAGGACAAGGACGGCCTCATTCAGTATTACTCCACCCACAGAAAGACTGCTTTCTGGTCCAGGACCATGTTGTTGCACTTCCTGGACATTACAGCAGCAGATGCCTTCATCTTCCACCGAGATCAGCAGCGCCAAGCAGGTGAGGCCCCTGGCACACAGAGAGTTCTTGGTGGAGCTGGTGTGTCCTTTTTGTGCCACTGAAGGCCGGCGGAAATGTAAACGCCGCCTCCAGGTGGACAACGGGAGGAGTGACCCACCCTGTCAGGACTGTGATGTGGTGGGCAGGAACTGTTTTGGAGGGCCACAAATCATCTGTGCCAGTGAGACGTCTTTTTGTGACACCTGATTGTTTTGTAAATAAATAAAATAAATTGTCGACATTTAAATGGGAATAGTTGTATATAACTTTGTTGGGATTTTTTAGATCCAGTGTGTTTATTTTGGTACATCAAAATGAAAAAATAACCGTAAAGTCACAACCTCAAGTGAGGTTGTGTTGAAAAAAAAAAGATACCAAACATGGCAAGTAAAACAGTTTTTAAGGTGAAATGAAAAGGAAAAATTCAGAAGTTGTCAAAAACAGCCAATTATACCCTCGACCCCAGAGTCTAAATGTACTTCATTATATTCCATTGTGGATTTGATAAAATACTTGACTAGCTGATCACTCTTTGAAGTTTAACTAACATGCTTGCTGACACTGAAGATCCTTAAGGTATCGTGTTTTTGTGTTAGGAAAAACTGTGCTGTAATCCACTTAACAAACGCATGGGTTAACAGTTCATTATGTTTGAAAGTGATCGTAAAATACCACAGCAAACTAATCGCAAATAGGTTAATATCACAGCAAGCAAGTGCATTAAATTAGAATCAGACTTTCCACAGCGATGGATTCACAAACCTCACTGGTCTCCAGCCGGCGTTTGATTGCGTTTTTTTCTCTACAAAACACATTTAACATCAGGATCAGATCAAATTATAACCTGCAACACAAAATACAAATGTCTATCCCTGATGCAGTGTTAAACATTTTTGACTCTGTTTTTCAATATTTGTATAGTTTTCAACAATTTTTTTTTTTTTTGCATTGTTGTGCATTCTCTCTTCCTTAATTTTGGATAATTGACTAAGGTATCAGCTCATCAACTGACTATGTTGTTTGACACTCAGACTTTGCATTAAAGCGCAGGATTTAAAGAAAGACAATACCTAGAAATATATAGGAAACGACACGTAAATGGCTACAGACATTTTACTTGTAACTCTTCGGTATTTTTACAATCAAGGTTAACCAGCGGAATATTTGTAAGAAATGAAAGTAGCACATTGATGGGTATAAAGTCTTCATAGATTAGGTGTGGCTGTGTGGGCTCAGCTTTTTCTACATCTAAAAATCATTTTAACACCTGTCCCAAAATCCAGAAGATTGCTGTTCCTGTACAGAAGAAGTGTTATCAGGAACGACTCTAAAACTGCAGGAAAACAAATAACTGATGTGAACAAATTTGTTCCCAAAGTGACTAAAATGCGCCTGCTCGCTTGTTTTGCTTCTTGAACCTGTGCTGAGAATGTAAACTCTGAGGGAAAAAAAGGCTGATCATGGGTGTGTCTTGAATATGAATTTGAATAATCCAAAGATTAAAACCACTAATTCCTAAATATAGTGGTTAGGTTTAGTAGTTTATAATTCCTAAATATAGAGATCATTCAATGAAAAACTCTGCTGGTCATCCCACAAATGCATATTCCCTTACAAATGTGGCACAATTTAAATGGGAAATAACCAGGCTTTCCAACAGTATAAGATATATTGTTCAAGTAGCACTGTTCCAACAAAGAAACTATCTATCAAACACAAAAAAAAAAAAAAAAAAACAAACAAAAAAAAAAAAACTATCTATCAAACACAAATTTCCGTATTGTTTGTGTTTAGTTTACTTTGGTGAGAGTTCCAACGCATTATTTGTACATTTATTTATCTTTTACTTTTGTCATCTAAATTCCGTTTAACTAATCATTCCAAACCAATTGCCCTTTGTTCCAGTTTTAAAATTACATTGTAAGATTAACATTGCTACCTTTTTTATTCCTCTGTGTTTGCGCCATGCATTCCAATGCAGGCGAAGAAGTGGAGCAAAAAACTACATAATTCGCTCCAGATGGAAGAAGAAGAAGAAGATTATCCAGAATTATCCAGAAGAAGAAGAGTGGTACGCTCTACGTATCACGACGTAAATTTTACGTTTTACGTAAGCACGTTCGGATCCAGAAGTGCTGTTGGATTTTCGCGGGGGGTTGGATATCTTTTTGTTTCAACTATTAAAACAACAAGTAATTACGCTTTAGTTACCTATTAGAACATTGTATGTTTGGTGCACAGTGCACGCGCTCATATAGTTAATGGTTTTATCTGCACTTAACCGTTGCTTTTAGTTAGGCCTTAACTATAGCGTCATAGCTAACGTTGTTAGCCTGCTCAATCAGAGAAACGTGGGGCTTTGACTTCACGGCGTTAATTCACCTGTTACTTTGTCATAAGAAACGTTTTTTTTTTTTTTTTTAATTCTTGGTACAGCCAACTCGTTGCATTGCCACAGCATGTATCGGTCCAAACCTACTCTGAAGGACCGGCAGCAACTGTATAAGCTCATCATCAGTCAGCTGCTGTATGATGGATACACCAACATCGCCAACAGCCTCATCAGTGAAGTCAAACCACAGAATGTGGTGTCGCCCTCCGAGCAGCTGATGCAGCTGGCAAAGATAGGTAAAGCTTGTTCCCAGGGTTGCATGTTTAATGACCGTGTGAGACATCCTCGTTGTACAACTTTCTCTCCTTCACAGGGATGGAGAACGATGACACCGCTGTTCAGTATGCGATTGGACGCTCGGATACAGTCGCACCTGGTGTTGGCATCGATTTGGAATTTGATGCAGATGTTCAGACCATGTCTCCAGAAGCCTCAGAATACGAGACCTGCTACGTCACGTCTCATAAGGGTCCATGTCGTGTAGCCACATACAGCCGTGATGGGCAGCTTATTGCCACCGGCTCTGCTGATGCCTCCATCAAGATCCTGGACACTGAGCGCATGCTTGCAAAGAGTGCCATGCCTATTGAGGTGAGGGAGTTTGAAAGACTGAAGTTGCACTCAAAACCATTATGATATTATACTCAAATATCCTTTTTTTCCTCCCCCAATGTCTTTGTGTGCTAGGTGATGATGAATGAGACGGCACAGCAGAACATGGAGAATCACCCTGTGATTCGAACGTTGTACGACCATGTAGATGAAGTCACCTGCCTTGCCTTCCATCCCACTGAACAGATTCTAGCATCAGGCTCAAGAGATTACACACTAAAATTATTTGACTACTCAAAACCGTCTGCAAAAAGAGCATTTAAATATATACAGGTCAGATTTTACAGACTTTGGTTTTCTGCATTATCATTATCATTATCCACGCTTGAGGAAATGAAGTGTTTTCAGTTTATTGCCGAGTTATTTTGACATTGACAAAGCCTATGTCAAAATAGATAGAAAGTTGCAATTAGTACTGGGCGATATGGAAAAAATCATATATCACGATATGGACTTTTTTTTATATCACGATAACGATATATATCACGATATACCATAATAAAGTATGTTTTCAGTTATTCTCTGAAAAGTTTGACAAAATTTCCATTGCTTACTTTTCAACTTTATTTTGAAAGGACATTTAGCTGAACTGTCACAAATACATTTTAGTGCAGCAAAAACAGGTAGGTACAGAGGTACAGTAGCTTTCACATTTTTTTCAAAGTGCACAACAGTTTCTGAGAGGAAAAACACATTTTTGCACTGAAGTTCAGCTATAAAAAATAAACACAAATTATTTTTCAACTTTCTGAAATCTGTAACCTTGTAGTGCAAAGTTTGCAAATCAGTATAAAGTGTTTATAGTAAACATCAGGGTTGAAGAGAACTCTGTTTAAGGCATTAACCATGAATAAAAGTGCAAACATAAAAGGCTACTTTGTAGAAGTAGATATGATTCTATCAAATTTATCGTTGCAGGTTATTTAATTACATATTTGCTCTAATAATTGATAAAATTAGGTTAGAAACGATAGAAACAATAGAAAAATGGCACGATACACACTTTTCTATTGTCCCACATGATATGTATCGTCATATTGCCCAGCACTAGTTGCAATGTTTGAATTTTGTCAAACTTTCACAGAGTATTATTTTGAATCACAGATTAGAGAACGTTACCTTCTAGCCGGGTAAGCAGTGGGTGATGTCCAGCCCTGCTCGACATTGATTTGTCCTTTCGGCAAGTCCCTTAACCCCCATACATCTTTTAATTGAGTGCAATGTGATGCATATTGTCTTTAAAGTTATAAAACACAGATACACACACTCAGATACAGTGTACATGCTTCTTATATAAAAAGCTATTTATGTTTGTGTGAATAGGTGAGAAGAACATTTTAAAACATTTTTGCACCAAGACAAAGTTAAAAAGCCACTGTAGGACTGCACAGCATTTTCCAATAAATCCAGTCTTGTCTTCATCTCTTTCCTGCAGGAAGCAGAAATGCTGCGTTCAATCTCCTTCCACCCATCAGGTGAATTCTGCTGGTGGGAACACAGCACCCCACCCTGCGCCTCTATGACGTCAACACCTTCCAGTGCTTTGTATCATGCAATCCTCTGGACCAGCACACAGACACCATCAGTGGTGTGAGCTACAACCCCACTGCCAACAGTTATGTCACCTGCAGCAAGGATGGCAGCATCAAACTGTGGGACGGTGTGTCCAACCGTTGCGTGACCACCTTCGACAAGGCACATGACGGCGCCGAGGTCTGCTCGGCCATCTTCTCAAAGAATTCCAAGTACATCCTGTCCAGTGGAAAAGACTCTGTGGTCAAACTTTGGGAGATTTCCACAGGCCGAACCCTAGTCAAGTACACAGGTAAGGGCAGTTTGCTTTGTTTACAGGGCATAGTCGTACAGAAGGGTGAAATTCACTTCAGCATTAAGCTAATTCACTACAAAAAACATCTCGGTACAGTTTTTTAAAAAAAAGTAAGAAAGAGGACTGAGAGCAGGAAGACATCTGTATCTGAGGGGATAGGAAGTGAGGGAAAAAAAATCCCAAGACAACAACAACAACAACACTGGATGCATCCGGGGCAAAGTCTTCACTTAAACGTGAACAGGGGATTAGCCAACATCTACTCTGCAAACTTCACTCACGTTCAGCAGTGAGAGCAGCATAAGGCGAGTTTCCATTAGTTGGGATCCAGAGTAGTTTTACGGGACCTCTGCCATCGAGATATGTGTCTTCATTTCCAAGAACAGTCTTATAAATGAGAGTTTTTAGGAAGCTCTCTGGGGCTGGGACGTGTCCCTCCTGTTGACGCGGTCCTGATGAGTTATGTTGTGGGCAGGAGATGATGTCTTTATTAAATTTGAGTCTACTCATTTATATCTACCATCACTGCATATACAGACACGGTGAACAGATAGCTAGCGACCATCTCAGCTCCGTACATGTTTGTCTTGTCATTCTAGTTTGCTTTTCTTCCTGTCTGTATTCTTTTTCTGTTGTCGTAGTCAAATTTATTCACTAGAGGTTGTGAAAGTATGAAAGTGGTGCATTACTACGAGTGGTGTGGGAGGTTAGTTTGCTGGGTTTGTGGATCTAACGGAGACGTAGTGGCTGAAAGAACAGGAAGAGGTCGGCCCTGTTACACTTTCAGGCTTCTTGGTTTTTACTCTGGACACCATTAATAGAAACTCACCGATATACACCCGTCTTGATAATATAGTTAATGCTAAGCCACAGTGTAGTTTTAAAGTTGTCAGTAAAGTCGATGTAAATTGATGATCACATCTGCTGAATATGTTGCACACCAGGATGTGTATCACTAGCAGATGATAGCATTTTTTTTTTTCTTAGTACTTTATTTTAGAAATGATGAGTAGCAGATTGAAGTTGCATCGTTCTGACAAATCCACACCAATTTTAAGATGACTCTCCCACGGGTAAATGTTTCCACGATATAAATATGTATATTCCAAATATTTTTCTACTTGGAAAAGACGGTTAGTGTTAATGGATGCTATCTTCTGTGCTTCATCAAGCTAGGTTCATAATCGCTGTTTTAACCCTTAAATGGTGTCTGGGACTGATGGACCCATTTTTTATACTTGAATAAGAAAAATTATACATGTACTTATTTTTTTGCGCTCTTAGACTCATTGACCTTGGTTTATTTTCTGTGAAGAACAGAATAAATCAGAATACATTTTCAGTAGCCACACGCTGTACACTTCCCCCATGCATTTATAATACATGCAGGATGTCCGGGTCCACTAGAAACGTGGCTAATTAAAATTGTAGGCCATCACTCTGTCCTCCTATCTGGGCCAGCTGTGTGAGTTTTGTTTCTGCCCCAGCCATTCATGACGATTGTTACAAAATTCAAGCACCAGCACCTGTCTGCTCTCACATTCCAGCGCATTCTACCGTCTGTCCTGCAGGAACCAGTCAGTATTTGCTCAAACTCTGTCCCAGCTACAAACTGGGGTCGGGACACAATAAATACAGCTTTCCAGTGTAGTTCCCTGTCACAACTGATCCAGATGGTCGTAAGAAAGAGAGAAAAGACTGAGGTTGAGTTAGCCACTTCCAAAATGAAGACAAGCCACAGGACCAGCCAGTCTGCAGCCAGACCAGAACAAGCCCAAAGAAATGGACACGAAATGCCTGCCGATGAGATAAAGATGGAACCACAGCCAACATGGATGGCAGTTATTTATGTGCAGGACACATGAAGGCCCGATGGAAAGAGATGGACCAAACCCAATTACATGCCTTCTTTTGGCTTCTTATATTTGCTGGAGTTTTTAGAACCAAAGGGGGATCCAGAGAGTCTGTGGGATGCAGAAACTGGCAAAGAACGTTTCGGTCCATGATTCTAGGTTGCAGCCAGCAGCGACAAAAAGAAGCACTGCGGAGTGTTTGGACCCAAGACAGACAGAAAAACACAACAGATTATAAGAAGTGCCTTCAACACATGCACAGTAAAATTCTGCCCCTGATGTGTTGTTTAGGCCGGTATGAACAGGTGATGGGTTTAATAGGGCTGACTGACGTGGTTATTGTGTTTGTGCCTCGCTCCCTCTGAGCTCTGAATCACCAGCAGTGAATGTTATGTTCAAGTGACGTCGGCATAATCAGAAAAACGATTTCTCAGTAAGGAAAATCAAGAATACCCCCTCATGCCAGAAAACAACTCGTTAACTCGGTCATCATTTTGGTAGTTGCTGACTTGAATTGATATTCGCAGTATTTTCCCACATGTTACACATAAAAAAATAGAAAAAATAGAAAAGGCTGAAAGAACGACTAGCAAACGAGGGAACGGAGGAATTTACGTTACACCTTGAATGCAGCATGCAGTTCAGTGTGCTGATAAAAACAAACAAACATGGCGGCGATTGTATGGAACTTTGTTAAAGTTTCAGAAGAAGATAGTTCGCTGGTTATTTGTAACAAATGCTCCAAGCGAAGGAGGGAAATAGCACAAGCTTTAATACGTCAAACCTGATCAGCTACCTGAAACATAACCGTCGCTTCCATGGAGTTTTGAAATCGCGCTAACGTGAGCTAACATGAGCTAATGGGAGCTAACATGAGCTAAGGTCAGTAAGCCAGCAGCAAGTCAACCCCTCCCCTGCGCTCCCTCTCCTCTCCTCTCCTCTCCTCCCCTCTCTTCTCATCTCCGCTCATCGCCATCATCTCTCTCATCTAAAGCTTCCATGAGATAACCCCCCCCCCCCCCCCCCCCAAAAAAAAAAAAAAAAAAAACTACTGAACCTCATTTACTTTAATTAAAGGCATTCATTTTAATGGAACCACAAGCTAAAATCCTTAATCCTTTAAATGTAATTTTTTTTGTTACTATGAGTGCACTTTTTCAGTTTATTCACTTAGACAAGTCTAACTTGTGTCAGTGCATTATGCACTTTGCATTATTTTTTATTGTCTTTGAGGAATGTATTTTTTCAATTAGTAATTCTGATGCATGTATTTCCATCAGTTCAAGGAGCCTTTATTTCTTATATCAGTCAGTAATGAACCTTATTTAAGTTAATGTGAGATATCAAATAGGTTTGTTTGATAGCTTTAAGAAAATGTTTGAAAGGCTTCCAATAGTTTTTCATTGGAAAAAATAAATATCTGTTCATTTAAAGAGTCAAAACTGTTTTTGGTTTTGTTCATAGTATTGATGTAATGATCTTAGGTATATGTGTGTGTGTTATTGGTATCGGCCTTTAGGACCTGAAAGTTATCGGTATCAGTTTTAAAACAAACAGTTATCGTGCAACCCTAATTTTTAGGACAGTGTAGAATTTGAAATGTAAAAATGCAGCGGCTCCAGCAGACCTACGGACACCAGCTGAGTAACAAAAATACAAACACCACACATGGGTTAAACTTAGTGTAATAGCAGTGTCTGTATTTCTAATATTTAACAGTTCTGGATGTTTTAATGTTGGCTTTCTGGCATTTAATGGATCCCACCCAAAACAGCAAGTATAAATCTTTTTTTTTTTTTTTTTATTCCTTCTTGCAGTGTTGATAAATACCAGTCAACATTTGAAAATGTCAGTCTGCTGTTCACAAACACCAACAACCTTCATAAAGGCAGACTGGCAGTGTTAGTTAAAACCCTGTCATCTGTGTCCTTTTATGAACCGCAGAAAAGAACAGTGAAGGGAGGTTCAACAATTTATCATTATTGTAACGGCGAGGCTCTCTAGTGTCTGTGTGGAAACTAAGACCAGTTCTTATTAAAACTAGTTTCCAGTTACTGCCTGAGCTCAAGGATTCTCATCCACACAGAAACTCCCTAAAGAGCTGGACATGGTTAACATGGTACTGAACCGATTCAAACCGGCTACTCCATCTTGTAGCTCCTGGCTCAGGAGGTTCCTGGAGTTTCACAGCCTCCTTCATTGTCAAAAAGCTCATTCATGTCCTCTTTCTTGCATTTTTTTTTTTTTTTTTGGACGAAACCAGGTTTCATCCACATCAAAGACGGAGAGGAGGAATGCATGTCTGTAGGCGGAGAGCAAAGAGGAAAAGCAAGAGAGAGAAGGGTCTTTGATGTCGGGACCACGACAGTAAAAGCTAGAGAGTTGGCTGACACGATGCAGAGGAGGAGGGCAGATATTCTGTGTTTTCAGGAGACCAGGCGGGAAGGTAGCAAGGCAAGAAGCTGAGGAGCTGTTGAATCACGCTGTGGTGGGAAAGAAAAATGGAGTAAGGACTGTTCTTGAAGGAGGAGCTTCTTAATGTTCTGAAGGTGGGAAGAAGTGAGTTAGACGGAGAAATTATAGAGTGATGTTGATGAAGGGACGCAGAATATCGCTAGAAATGAAAAGAAGAAGGTTTCATCGACATCACCAAGCCCAGCTAGCCTGCTAGCCTGTAAAATCAACTGTGTGCATTTTCGTTAGAAAAATCAAATAACTGCATTACCCCAACTGAAGTCGTAGTTTTAAAATGCATGTAAACATCTTAGTGGAGCTGAAATCAAATTGGAGCAAACTTCTCCCAGTTGTACCGACTGATGGTAGTAAAGCAGAGCCGGTCCCTGCACGTAGATGTCCAGCTGGACTTCACAGTTCTAGACTTGGGTTTGATGCAGAAGTACTGGAAGAAGCAGTTACAGGGCGATGTGGATAAAATAAAGATGAAGGCGTACAGGATGCATTAGTGCTGAGCGATATGGAAAAAAATCATATATCACGATATGGACTATTTTTATATCACGATAACGATATATATCACGATATACCATAATAAAGTATGTTTTCAGTTATTCTCTGAAAAGTTTGACAAAAATTTCATTCCTTTTCAACTTTATTTTGAAAGGACATTTAGCTGAACTGTCACAAACATACATTTTAGTGCAGCAAAAACAGGTAGGTACAGAGGTACAGTAGCTTTCACATTTTTTTTTAAAGTGCACAACAGTTTCTGAGAGGAAAAACACATTTTTGCACTGAAGTTCAGCTATAAAAAATAAACAAATTATTTTTCAACTTTCTGAAATCTGTAACCTTGTAGTGCAAAGTTTGCAAACCAATATAAAGTGTCTAAAGTAAACATCAGGGTTGAAGAGAACTCTGTTTAAGGTATTAACCATGAATAAAAGTGCAAACATAAAAGGCTACTTTGTAGAAGTAGATATGATTCTATCAAATTTATCGTTGCAGGTTATTTAATTACATATTTACTGTAATAATTGATAAAATTAGGTTAGAAACGATAGAAGAGAAATGGAACGATACACACTTTTCTATCGTCCCCACGATATGTATCGTCATATTTGCCCAGCACTAGGATGCATGAAATTTACCCAGCTGCAAGTCTCTCCACTTCCCCGTGCACTGTTTTTGCTTCATCTGCTGCTTTGGCGTGTGAGGTTACAGGTCAACATAATGTTTGAATGAGTCAGAGTCCACATGTGGTGTTTTATTTTACAAAAACTGAACTGGATTCTCTATATCTTTCTGTGTAGCTGACTTCCTGTCTGCGTGATCTGCCGTTAGTAAATTGATCTAGTTAAGCTGTAGCTGAATGACAGAAATAGATTAGATGCATATCTTTGTTTCTGGTAAGACGTCTCTCACTGACGTGGCTGGCACGATGCTGCTGCCGCCGGTGAGATCCAGTGATAAGGTTTCTAAATGGTTCTAAATGGTGAAGTGAACCGCAGCGGTGACCCGCTCTGCTTGGCTGTTCCAGGTGCCGGGCTGAGCGGCCGTCAGATGCATCGTACCCAGGGCGTGTTCAACCACACGGAGGACTACGTGCTGCTGCCCGACGAGCGCACCATCAGCCTCTGCTGCTGGGACTCCCGCACCGCCGAGAGGAAGAACCTGCTGTCTCTGGGTCACAACAACATCGTCCGCTGCATCGTCCACTCGCCCACCAACCCCGGCTTCATGACCTGCAGCGACGACTTCAGGGCCCGCTTCTGGTACCGCCGCACCACCACAGACTGAGCCGCGTTTTTGAACCCGACAGGACGCTCTGACCCGTCGTTCAGTTTGGACTGGAGGCGTCTTTAGACTGAAGGTCATTTCAAACCAGGCAGTGGACTCTGCAGAAGTTCTTTAGAATTGATCGGGCTGCGATTTTAACACCTCAAAGGACAGGAAGTGGGTTCAGTCACCCAGGATGTCTTCTCTTCTTCAACATTTGTTTTGTCATGTAAAAAAAATCCTTTTACTGCCCGGAAACTTGAGTTGTGACAATCTCATGTCACATTTCTTTGTTTGTCGTAACTGACTAAGTTGATTTGGTGTCTTTACCTCTTTTATATTTTGTAGCTGTTCTTTCTTGTATTTTGGATTTTTAATAAAGCGTTACAGGGAAGGAGCCGCTTCTATGAATTTGACTGTGAAAAGTCCCCTGTAAAGAAGCAACCACAGCTCTCTGGTAATATCCTGCTGATATTTTAAGACCGCAGTTGTTGCTGCAAAGCATGCAGCAACCTGCAGCCGTCACGACTGGCCAGTGATGCGCCGCAAGAAGCACACGCGCCGCTAAACTCACGCTACATTCATTACTGCTGTCAAACACCGAGTCTGTTCGAGCTGCTGGTTTTCCCTCGAATGTTTTTTTTTTTTTTTTTGTCTGTGGCCTTTGACTGAAGTCAGGCTGCCACATCACCTCCCTGCGCCCCCCCCACCCCACACCCCTCACCCAGCTCTCCCATTATTGACTGTTGTCCAGACGACAATGAGAAAACCCACAAGCATTTGTGCTCCAACCATGTCAGACGTATGAAAGAATTTTCTTAACTGATTTTAAACAAACACACAAAAGAAGAAAGAAGACAACATAAATTCCTTTAGTTAGTTGAAAATGCTAACTGGTATGAAGCAGTGTATTTCTCTTCTGGGAAGATGTGGGGAAGTAAGAGTTTTGAGTTACATGAAGAGAGGAGGGGAAAAAATGCGGGGGGGGGGGGGGGGGGGGGGGGGGTCTCTCTGGCCAATGGGCATGAAGGAAAATAACTCTGTCTCTGACAGGGAACTAAGTTTCTCCGCCCCTGGTGTAAAACAGTCGAGTCCTCGGTGACAGCTCAGACAATGTGCTCGGAGGATTTAACACCCAGAAGTCTCCACGCGGACCAGTGACTGACATGGTTCTTTAAAAAAGAGTCTCTCTCTGGAAGGACTTGTTTCTCTCTGCGGACACAACCACTGGACGATCATGGTGAGTGTTGCAGCTGCTCTTGATTGTCAGGAGAACTGGGTCAAAGTGGTTTTATTTATAATGAGTCACGGTTTAAGTGGAGAAACCACAACCGTGGTTCTGTCTTCTGTTGTTGGTCACCTGGAGAAACGTCTTTTATTTTATCTTGCGGTGTTAAGGGTCACAGACTCACTTACACCCCTCTGATCCACTCAGACCGAGTGACACTTTGAGCTTTATTAACACAAAAGCCTAAAGGAGGGGGATTATGTCCTCCTGCAGTGGACTCTCAGCCCGTGACCCTCTGCGGTCTGTCTGTCTTCCTCCTCTCTGACCCAGTTTCCTGGGTTCCCAGTTTCTGGTGCTTTCAATAAAAGCCACAGCATCTGAAAGAAAGAAAAAAGTGAGATTATCAATAAAATCTGATCAGGAGCAGATAATTCTGGACTCTTAAACTGTTAAGTTAGTTGTATTCTTGATTTAAAATATTAAAACCAACAAACACACCGCCTAATATTAAAAACAAGCACATCTGGTTCATGATTCTGGCTCGGCTCAAGTGGGACCCGATGTTGCAGGAGCTGGTTCTGAACCTGGTTTCTGTATCAGTTCTCAAATTAGTTTTATTTGCGCCACGACATCTCTTAAGCCTCTGAGTTTGTTGATGGAGCCCCAGAGAGGCTGGAGTTGTTCAGCATGGTAGCCAGGAACAGCTGGGAAGAGCATTAAAACTTCCCTGCGAAGGAGTATTCCACTTTAGTTCCAGTTTGGAGTTTATAAAACCTGGTGTCAGGAGATGTCTGTTTTGGAGATTTAAAAAAAAAAACACATTTAAAAGGCTAAAATGTTTTTTTTCTGTGACAGCAATTTAAAAAAAAATCTTCCTCCATATACTATCTATATTTCACAGTCGGAAGGAAGTGCATCATTGTGTCAAATGGACCAAACAAAGCAACAATTCAACTGAGCTCATCATCTGCTGTTAAAAATAGACTCGTCTGGATGATGATGATGAACCCGCTGAGCAATCTCTCTTCCGCTCTGTAGGGGGTTTTGAAATTATTTTTTATTCCTTTTTTTTAGTTTGAAATTTTTTTTTTTTTTTTTTTTTTTTAAGGATGTCTCATGTAGCTGTTGTCTGTTTTTATCATCAAAGAACAAAAGCCAGTAAAATGTCATCAGGGTTCATAAACATGCAGAAATGACTGAATTGACTTGAATAGCAAACATTAGCCAGCCTGTTAACTTTATTAACTTTAATAATAAACCATCGTATTTACCGGTTGTTGTGGTCTGTATGAAAGGAATGGATTTGATTTACGCAGTCTAATTTAATCTCTTTTTCACCTTTGTACACCAGCTCAAACAAAATTTTTTTTTTTGCAGCAGAATAAGAACTTCCTGTTCTGTTCCGGTTTTTTTTTTTTTTATTATTTCTTTTCTTTTTCTCACTATTTCGGGTGTGCAAGATTTGTAACGAGCTGCTGTAATGTAGAAGCTGGATGAGGTCAAAGCTGCGTATAAAGCAATAGAGTGAGTGACCGCAAAATAAGAGCTGTGGCAAAAATGCAGAGTGTGAGGAAGTTTGAGTAAAAATAAAAGCAGGGTGCAAGCAGCGAGATAAGTTCCTGTGAAGGAACACTGAGCGTGGAGCATGTCGATTATCTGTAGCACAAGCACTCAGCGTGTCATCCATTCTTACTGTCACACCTAACTGTCGTGAATGTCATGAAGGCCATCGATGTGGCCTATTTAAGTGTATTTTGCGTTACTCCCACTCTTTTCCGTGTGCTCATACAACTGAAGAGCTTTTTCTTTTAACCTGTAAAGCTCCTCATGTCTGTTGATGACTGCAGATTTGACTCGTACCTAGTGCTGGCCGGTATACCGGTTCATACCGAATACCGGTTTTTTTTTCTTATGATATAAATTTTTCATATACCGTAACACCGGTGAGTATGTACTGTAGCGTACACAACGTTGGGAACGCCGCGCGGCGGAACGTAAGTGCCGCAGAACATTGTTTGACAGGGGACTGTTTTGCAGCTGCACTGGAGGCACAACACTACTAGTTTCTGGTTAAACGGTGATGGCTGCAAACAGCGAAAGTCCCGAAGTGGAAGCTCCAGAACGGCAACATGAGACTGAGGAACTTCTTCCTAAACGAGGAGCCGTGTCTGTCATGTGGTAGTTTTTTGGATTTAAAAAAGACGACGTCCAACAAACTACAATAATGTGCAAATGTTGCCGAGCTAAAGTTGTAGCCGCGGGAGGCTACTCCAGGCTGGTGTTGCCTCCCGCGGCTACAATTTTAGAACGTGTGTAGTCAATGTTAAATTTTTACAAAAATATGTTTTTTCAAGTTGTTTGCAAAATTTGAAAAATAAAAGGGTTCTGTATTTTAACTGCAACTATCATGCATTTTGATTCCTTCACTTAATTAGAATCACGAGTGCCACCTCTTTGTAAATAGTATCATTTTGTGAGGCCATGCAAACCTGTATTAATACTAGTGTAGATATTAATGTTTTTCTACAATATTCACTCCTCGTGACAGTAAAATAGGTCACTCTAAGCCAATTTACTGCAGCAGTTCCTCTCTAAATGATTGGAAAATGTGGTTAACACCCAGTTGTGCCTTCAAAAAAATAAAAACAGTGAAACCGATATAATTTTGAAAAATACCGTGATATAAATTTTTGGTCATACCTGCCCAGCACTACTCATACCTTACAACGGGTCAAAGCACCCAAAACAGATCCAAAATGTGCACGTCTTGTATATATCCTGAAGCTATCAGTCCCGTGCGTGAGTGAGAAGCCTAAGTTTTTGTTTTCCATAAACAGATCATTTGTCCTGACAGCCTGACCACATGCACAAAAACAGCTTTTCTTGTTGTTTTTTTTAACTGCCAATCCAACATATATGGCAACAATGCCTCCACAGCTTGACATGTACAAATGATTTGTTTGTACAAGCCGCAGCCGTAGCTTCTTACTCGTGCACGCTCAGCTCAGCTTTTACATCTTCCATCACGTATCAAGGTTTCAAGGGGATTTAGGCAACTGTTGGATGTGATCAGCTGACCCAGATGCTATTCTGGCTCTTCTCTCACATCTTAGCAGATGCTACAGGGTCTAAAAATGCTATCATGTCCACTTTAACACCCTTCGCAATAACACCAAAGAACATTATCACCTTAGTTTCAGTTGATGAGAGACATAAATGCTGGACTAAACTGCAAACTCAGTCCTCTTCTTCTCATCTTGTTTCATTTGACACAATCTGTTAAATTTCACATTGATTGTAAATAAACCGCTCAGAGTAAAGCAAATTTCAAGATCTCTTTCGAAAAAGGGCAAAAATACTCATATTTTGCTGTTTTACTTTGTTGTAAAAAAGTTTGGCTCTCTGAACGCAAAGATCCAACATGGTTGTCAGAAGTTCCTGTGCAGGAAATACCAGGGCAGCTGGACCGAGCCGGCGCCACTTGCTGAGGAGGCCGATGCTTCTGTTTGGCCTGGACAGTTAGCTTGATAAAGATGAGTTCCCGTTAAACATGAGGATTATTTAAAGTTGTAAAAAAAAATAAATAAATAACAACAGCACAACATTGGATGAACCATGAATAAAGGCCCAATAAATCATCAGATAATTTACAGGGTCGCTCCTTTTCTTTCTGCTTCTGCCTCTTCGTCTGTGACTCCCATGAACCTCCCAACCCTCCTCTCAGCCAATAACTTTTTTTTTCCCCCCAAGTCCTGTCTAAATTCAAGAGAGGAGTTGATCTTAGATGTCCTCATCCCGAACAACCTGCTCCATCAGAATAACTTTCAGATAACAGGCTCTCTGTTGAGCTGATGGCGGTCTGACATGGCTGCAGGGTCCAGCTTGTGTCTGAAGGTATAATGGACCTCAGAGATGTTCCCTGCCCACCAAGAGCCAGAGGCTCAGAGGAGCATTGTGGACTGGATCCAGGTCTGGGTTTTGTTGGGTTTTCTGGTTATATGAAGAAAAAGACCTACAGTTAATGAGCTGCGTTGCACTTTGGCAGTAATTGAGTGCAGTTATACGAAAAAAAAAAAAAAACACCTGATTGACACCTCCATGGATGAAAAAGAAGTAACTAAAGGATGCTATTGTGATCATTTTATTTTAGTCTTTTAATGAATGAAAAGCATTAGTTTCTGCTCTCTTCTCTCCACTCATTGGTTTTACCGCTGCAGTCTGACCTGCTCTCGTCTGACTGTTAGATTATAGTTTTCCAATGTTTGGCAACTTGGGCCAAACGTTACATGTCATGCTCTACTCTCACATCAATGACTTAACCACTTCCCTGATTTTATTACAGCTCTTTTGTTCATAGAAAATACTGATGAAAATGATCAGCAGCTGCGGCCCTTACGTCTTTTCCGTAACCAGGGGAAACCGTTTGGCTGCTCGTGGACCGAATCCGCCGTCAAACTGCACCCCAGCGTCAGTTTTCCAACACTGAACGGTTTTTCAGATTCAACAAACAGACTGATATTAAAACTAGCAGGATAACTGCTACATTTCTGCTGCAGCTCAGATAATTTCTATTCCCATCTTCACATTGATTCATTGTCATTTGCGGTTATTTCAGTAGAGTGTAATACGTAACCTTTTAGATTTCATCCAGATGTGGATGATAATCAACTGCTTCTGCTGGTTAAGAGCAGAAACAGGCATTATGTTGGATCGTACAAGTTTTATTTCTTCTGGTCTCTAAAAGTAAAAAGTGAACTCGTCCTGACAGCCGTGATTGACGCCTGGAGCAGTTCTTCATCATCGTTTTACTCCTGAGTTTTAAGGCAGCTAGAAAGCCGGTTTAACACTTTAAATCTTTTCCCAAACAGGTCTGAGATTTCCTGACTTTGACGTTGGTGTCATTTGTCACCGAGTGACCTCAGATTCTCAGTGTGTCTGCTTGCAGTGACTCACAACTGAATCCTCAAAGGATGGATGACATCTAATTCACAAGCAACACAGTCTCCACTCATTTCTCCTTAAAGAACAAATCTAAATTTAAAACATCCAGATCTTCAATATTAAAAAGAGGAAATATAAACACTTCATTGTGTTAATATTTATTTCACAAAAACAAAGTCAGACTGAAGAAGCAGCATGTGGGAAAACTGTACTTACTGCTTCTACGGCAGTTTAAGGGGGCAAATGAAATAAACTTGTATTGGTCTGATTTATTCAGGTGTTTGCTGACTCAGTGCCAAAGAGGAAAGACAACAGCGATGACGTTAGAAAATCAGCTGTTGCTGCCCACCAACCTGGGAACAACCTGAAGTCCATCACTGTACAATTTAGTTATTCACTCGTGGAGTCTTTAATGACCTGCGCTTTACAGGAAATTCACCTTGAGATTAGACTTCACAATGCTTCAGAAAACTCAACAGCTCCATCTGAGACTGGTTGCTTGAAGGGTTGCTCGGAGAAAAACTCTTCTGTCTGAAAAGAACATGACAGAAAACGTCGTGTCTGAGCAAACCACAAAACCTTTGGAACAATGTTCAAGACGTGGACGTGGACGTGTTCAGCCATGACGGCCCAGGACCAGACACGGCAGTACCGGCACAAACGCATCTGATACCGAGTATCAGGCTCAGTGAGGAGAGGTGATGCTTTGATGCACTGGAAAAAAGGCCACTCAAAAAATAAGTTAAAAAAAAAAAAAAAAAAAAACTTAATACAAGATATTTTTGCTTGTAATAAGCAAAAAAAATCTTCCAATGGAACAAGTGAAAATTCGCTTAATTCAAGATGCACTGTCTAAAAACAAGCTCCTATATCTCACTGAAATATTACTCTTTAGGTGATTTTGTCTTATATTAAGTGTGATGAGATATTTTGACTAGAAATTAGAAAAATACACTTGGTAAGATTTTGAGTTTTTGCAGTGTGTCACGTGACCTGGGCACCTTACGCTCGTTCAGACTTCCCCAAACTTCTGGTGGAGTTGGGTCGTGTGAAAGGATCAAACGGTCCAAACCAGACAATCTATAACCGACTGGCAGAAAAAGAAAAGAATCAAGGATTCACTCAGATTGATTAATTTTTTTCATGTCCAAGGAGTAAGACATCATATGTTGTTGTTCTTATTGTTGTCATTATTGTTTATTTATTTTTTCGGCACTAGTGGCCAGTGAAGGAGAGGCAGGAAACAGGGCAGAGAGAACGGGTCATCTGGGCCTGGTGGTGTTATCATGTTCGGATAAAATCTTCGACATGAAGGATGGTGAATTTTGTTTTTCTCATGATTGCATATTCAAGTACAGTTAATGGGACGCGGCTTACTGCTGCATCCAGCGGGCCGGTGCTGGTTTGTGACCAGGATGGAGCGCAGGGAGAGGTAGAGGCAGCTGCGCCTCTGAAATGCTGAAGGCCAGCTGTCCGCGGGGCTGATCTTCACCAGCAGGCGCTCGCAGGAATCCAAGACAGTCACAGCTGAATCTGACTTTATTACACGTTTGGAGATCAACGCAGAAGCCCAGTTAAAGGAGGACGTCCTCCCAAGAAGTGACCTGAACCATCAGCTTTTCACTGGCAGTTTGAAGAAAAGGCTAAATGGGGAATTTGTGGTTGAAGTGTCATTTAAGAAGCCTGTGTTTATGCATGTGCATGCGTGCACGTGTGCGCGTGTGTTGAGGGAGGGGATGGTCTGCTGTGGTCAGAGGGTCCCACAGGCCCACATTTCAACAGGTGTTGAGTTTGTTGGGGTCTGATGATGAATAGGCTCTTTGTCACAGAGGATTCAGGAGCTGGTGTGGTGTGTGTGTGTTTGGGGGGGGGGGGTCTTTGTTTATTCCAGGGTCTGGGCCATGTGTGCATTCGCACCAGCAGTTTCACTTCATTACATGTGTCAGTTTGAAGTTACCGTACCAGAGAAAACGAAACCATTCGAGGGTTTTTTTTTTGCATCTTTGAGGTCTAATAAGGTGATCAGGCTGAGCTCACCGGAGCATGACCAGCATGTCAGATGGAGACGACGTCAGAGCTCTTGTCACACCACCGAGTTCCTCTACAATAACACAGAAAGGGTCATGTTGAAACAGGAAAGAGTAGAGCCAAAGCTCTGTTTTAAAAAGAAGTATGGATTAGAATTTTGTATCGATTCTTGCTTTACTGGAACTCAGATTGCTCAGAGCAGAGGAAATCTTCAAGCAAAAGTTTCTTTCTTTTATAACCGTTGGGTCTTTTGACTTGTCCCCATATCCAGCTCACTCATCCTCCCCAAAATGATTCAGTATTTTACAATAGTGGACGTTTGCTGACAGCGAAAAGAAAATCAGCTCATATTTCCTCGGTAAAAATGTAATTTATCCATATACAGTCATGGAAAAAATTATTAGACCACCATTTCTTCTTTACTTTCTTGTTCATTTTAATACCTGGTACCACTAAACGTCATCATGTGACTAAAACAGACAGAAAAGAAAACACTGAATGCATAAAAGCAGTGTTTTTGGCAGTACAACGCCATAGCTATTGATGTAAAAACTTAAGTGATTTAGGTTTTAATCAAGAAAACCATGGAAAATGGTAAGATATCAGCTCTTAAATAAAACTCTTATGAGCAATCTTTGTGGTTATCGTTATGTTTGTCCAAACAAATGTACCTTTAGTTGTACCAGGCATTAAAATGAACAAGAAACTGAAGAAAACAAGGGTGGTCTAATAATTTTTTTCCATGATTGTACATTTAAAGGGTAAGAAATAATACAAACTGGCTTTTTCTTATCAGGTATATCTTGAGCTTATAAAGGCCCTCACATTTACCTGTCTGCCTTGACAAAAACCTAACATGTCATCTCAGTAACAACAAGGTGAGATTGGTGTCACTGGTGGAGTCCCACTTTATTTTCTCGTGAGCTGAAAAAGTGAATCGATAACCTCTGTTCACACAGCACAGCCGATCACAAAGCCCCGGCTTGGAGCAGAGTATTTCTCAGGTTTAGTGATGGATATCATTACTCCCATTTGTGTACTCATGAGAGCACCACAAACCACCACATTAAAGAGGTTGTTTCTCACCCGCTGAAACTCACCTGCCGCACGCGGCCTAATGAGATGTAGATTTGTCCCATACAGAGCGCAGCAGGGCGTGCACGATGATGGATTAAACAACTAGTAGAGATGATAAAAGGATTCATAAAGAGCGTTTGGTCATTCTTCTTTTTTTACTGAGTACTGCTCGGTGAGCAAACTGAGCTTTCAGCTGCGTGAGCCTGCAAGAGGGAGATTTTCGGAAATGTGTTTTTCTTTGTTGGAAACACAAACAGGAAGTGAAAATGAAATTCAACTAAAAAGCCAAAATAGCCTCACCATCTTTTCCACAATGATCCTAATGATAGTTAAATGACACACTGTAGTTATTAATACTTCTGAAATGACATTGTGCAACTATTTCTTGCATTTTGTGAGAGAAAATTATGTCAAGTACAACTCAAAAGATTGTTGGTGAGGGAATTGTTTTTGTCTTGTTGCAGTTTTTGCCTTTTCTAATCCCTATTTTATTTTTTCTCTGCTTCCCGTTTTAGAGCAAATTAGCCAAAGCCCTGTATGACAACACAGCCGAGTGTGCAGACGAGCTTGCCTTCAAGAAGGGGGACATCGTGACCGTCATGGATCAAAATGTCGCCGGGACCAGCGGCTGGTGGATGTGCTCTCTGTACGGGAGGCATGGCCTGGCCCCGGCCAACAGACTGAAGCTCTTACCCCAGACTGAAACCACAGCAGACTCCTTAAGATACGTTTCAGGAAAATCCAAATTAACCAAAGATAAAAGCGACGGCCTCAACATTTATCACACCCCAAGCATCCAGCGATCCACGCACAGCCCTGCCTACGAGCGCATGGATGTGATCTACAAGGTTCCGACCACTCCTTTATCAAGTTCAAAAAGTTCAGCCCAGTCAGCACTGAGGCACAGCATGGAAGGACCCGAGGCAAGTAAGGTACAAACGATGTTTTTTTCTATGACTCAGTGAATATTCAGAAAAGTAGCTCCACGTAAGTGTTAGCGGCTCTTTTGCTCTGAGGTCATAGTTTCTCCTCCTTCCTAAGAAGCGTCAGCTCTAACGATTGAGAAATAGACGGTTGCAGAAATGCAATGTTTTGAAATTTCCACTGACAAAAGAGCTTACAGATGGCGACCAGAGGCCTCTCCATAGGGCGTTTACAAGCCCGTAAAAGTCAAAAAGACAGATCTCAAGAGTTTTAGCTGCAAACAGTAACCCACGCCGCCAGGGAGGCCGGAGACACACAAGTATCTATATGGCTGCGTGAACAACAGAGTTCGTGTAGAAATATTCCCACATGTTCGCCATTTCCTTCCCTGCTCCAGGGTAGTCCTGTTCCACTTTACAGTAGCCACCTATATTCATCGAGCAACATGGTTTCTTTTACAAGGCTGTATTAATTGGCAAAGTGTACGCGTAATGGGCTTGCCAACAGGCTTCGGAGCAAAAACCGTCTCCATAAATGTGTTAAGGCAGAGGTCAGGGAGGTAGAAGTAGCTTTGATCAACGCCGTTAACCTAAGTGTAACAACCTGTTGACATGTCTGCAGTCTACATTCCTCAACATGGCATCCAGTCCAAAAGGGGAGGTTTATGATGTCCCGTGCCAAGTAAGACGAGCTTCTCTTTTCGCTGTGAGGACACACACACACACACGCATTAAAGTTGACCTTTTGAATATATGTTGCTTTCTGTGTGAAGCATTTTGCCGGGAGTCCTCACAGTTTCTTATGTTCCTCTTCGCAGGAATCAACAGCTCCCGTACAAGCGTCGCTAAAACATCCGCTGATTTCGTTTTCAGAGCTGGAGAGAAGATATAACTCTCTGGAGAATCAGAAACGTTGCAGTCCAGGAGATTGTTATGTAAGTTTTTTTTTTTTTAAGAAAGAAGCAATTTTGAAATGCACTCTTCTTTTTTTTCTTCTGGGAATGATATCTCATTTAAACAATGTGTTTTTGGGTTGCTTTTAAAGGGAAAATATTTTTACAATGCCAGAATGCCTGGTTCCAATAAGTAGTTAAGTTTGGTTCCCTTTTGAAGGATTATTGATGTGCTACTCAGCTGTAGACAGAGACCAGTGACACACTGAAAATTTAAAAATAAAAACACTTATTATACAGTCATGGAAAAAATTATTAGACCACCATTTTTTCTTCACTTTCTTGTTCATTTTAGAATAGAATAGAATTGGGCCGGTGCTAACAAATCTGTTCAGATGTTCAAATCTCTGTTGTTGTTTCCCAGTGCCCTTTGATATCCCCTTCCAAAAGCTCTCCAAGGAGCCCTATACCACGAACATTCACATCCAAAAAAGCTAAAAAATAAAGAAACCCAAAACACCAGAACCAGCATCCAACCTTGTAGTTACTAAAGGCAGCAAAAAGAACGTTTGTATTTTCAGGCAAACAAGGCAAATGCTCAGGACTCAACAAGCCATTTTTGGAGTACCACAGGGTTCTGTTCTTGGACTGTTCTTTCTCCTTATATACAGTCATGGAAAAAATTATTAGTCTACCATTTTTTCTTCACTTTCTTGTTCATTTTAATACCTGGTACCACTAAACGTCATCATGTGACCAAAACAGAGAGAAAAGAAAACACTGGATGCATAAAAGCAGTGTTTTTGGCAGTACAACGCCATAGCTATTGATGTAAAAACTTAAGTGATTTAGGTTATAATCAAGAAAACCATGGAAAATGGTAAGATATCAGCTCTTAAATAAAACTCTTATGAGCAATCTTTGTGGTTATCGTTATCTTTGTCCAAACAAATGTACCTTTAGTTGTACCAGGCATTAAAATGAACAAGAAACTGAAGAAAACAAGGGTGGTCTAATAATTTTTTCCATGACTGTAAGTACTTTAAATTATACTTACCGCTTCATTCCAGATGATCTTTTTGGATTAATATGATGCTAACACCTTAATCATCGTTCACAGGTCTATGCAGTCCCCCCACCTTTGCCTCAGGACCCAAACTATGACATCCCTGCTCCATCAGGAGAATCCATACAGAAAACCATCGGTGTGTACAACACTCCGCTGAACCCGCTCAAGCCTGAGTGGATCTACGATGTGCCAGCCGGGTCTGGGAAACAAAGTCCACAACAAGGTTCCTATGATACGTTGCCCTCCGGCGCAGTTTGCAGGCAGCTCTACGATACTCTTCCAGCGCGAGCTTTGTCCTTTGAAAGAGACAATTCAGCATCCTCACTTTATGATGTACCAAAATCCAGCTGTCTTGACGTCCCCAGCCCGCCCAAGGTGTTACCACGGGTCCCGCTGTATGACAAACCCCCAGCTCATCGACTTAAAGAGGAGTTAGTTTACGCTGTTCCACCAAATGAAGAACCCCCGACCGGAGCTGTCGGCGACGCTTCCGGCGATCAAAAACCCCTCGAGTGCAGGGGCGATTCAAGCAATATTTCTGAACTGAAAAGGGTGCGGAACAGCATGAGGAACTTTCTGGCATGCGCCTCTCTGCACGACCTTCAAGGAAGTGGAGACTCGCTGGTGCAGGAAGACAAGCAAGGTAGAAAACTGTCTTTCTCTGCGTCGGAAAGTCAGAGGGTCAGTACGGCCTCCAGCTCCTCCACTAGCTCCTGCGACTCTCTCGCCCTGAACCCGTCCTTCTCCCGAGCCGCTACGAGAACTGACCCTCAGTCAGGAGGAGGTCTGCCGCAGACTCCTTGACCTGCAGGACTCCGTTTGCAAGGCCGTGCCCCAACTCATGGACTTCGTCAGCAGCAGCTGGAGGCATAAAGAACATCTGGAGAAACACCTCAAAGAGATCAAAGAAGCAACGGAGGGGATTGCATGCTCCTCTCATATGCTTCCTGAACTTCGCCCTGGACGTTAAGGGCAACGCGTGCCGTTTAAGCGACGCCAACCTGCAGACCAGACTCTATAAACAGCTGTCAATCATAGAGGACTCCGGTGTGATCCTACAGCAGACAGTGAACTCTCTGAACATGCTGGGGTGGCCTCTTAGCTCGCTCTGCCAAGACCCGGGCCAAGTCCACGCACCTGACCAGCTGGACCGTTTTGTCATGGTGGCGCGCACCGTTCCCGATGACGTTAAGCGCCTGGTGTCTATCGTCCACGCGAACAGCAAACTTCTGTTCAGAGCTCCTCAGAAAGACCCGGATGCTGCGAGCGTCACCGATCCTGCCGAGGCAAAGAAGATCTACGGTACAAATGAGCAAGGAGGGGAGTTAGAAGACAAGCGGCAACGACTACGTTGAGTTACAGGTGAAAATTGTAGAAAAATGACATAATTCTGATTGCTGAGTTTTAGGCCGACACACTTAATAATGCTTATGCTTTTTTTTTCAGAATAAGGATGGGGAAAGCAAGCAAGAGGAAGTGCAAAGGGAACCAAGGGAAAACATCACACCAGTCACGGTACATGTGTTTTTATGTTTCCGTTTTCAATCTGTAGTCTAGTATTTGAGCGATTCTGTGGTCAGAGGCAAACAGGAGACACCTCGGTACCTTTTACATATCTTTATTTCTCCCTACACAGGCTGAAAAGCGTCACTCCTCCGACTCCAACAGCAGCACATAGAAGAGCACCAACCGCCCTCGCTCCCGGAGCACTGCCGGCTTTATTTTGGAGCTCTTCAAAAGGCCATCGGAGGGTTTGTGAGCAGCCTCGACAACGGCCAGCCGCCAGAGAAATTCATCTCGCAGAGTAAGCTGGTGATCATGGTGGGCCAGAGGCTGGTGGACACTCTGTGCAGGGAAGCCCAGCGTGGAGCGTCCAGTCAAAGCCTCCTGTGTAAGAGCAACCACCTGTGCGCTCTCCTGAAGCAACTGGCCGTGGCCACCAAGAAGGCGGCTTTGCACTTTCCAGATAAGCAAACTCTGCGCGAGGCCCAAGAGTTTGCAAAGGAACTGGCTCAAAGAGCGCAGCACTTTCGGATATCACTCGACCTCTGAGGGCATGCACATCAACCGAAATGAGACGTTGGTATGGCAAAAGAAAATATTTCATTATCAGCCACTAGATACTTTCTAGATCTTTTTTTTTTTTAACTATATTTCTGACTTCTGAACTTCCCTAAGTCATAGCTTTTGATTGAGAATGCTGTTTAAAGGCTTTAAAAGGGACAGGCAGTGAAAAAAGGAAGAAAAAAAGGCATAATGGCGCTCCAAAGTAGATTGCACATTTCAGATACTTCGTTCAGGCAAATTTAAAAAAAAAGCAATTTAAGTATAGCCTGTAACAAAATTTTAAACAATGCAATACTCTTTTCCATGTAGATATTATGTAGTTGTTTTTTTTGTGTAACATATTTTTTCCATATTTTCTAGAAGTTTAATACATTCTACTTTTTGTGAATATTCATGTAAATATTGATTCCAAAATGTGTTATTCATTCTTAAAGTCATCAGCAAAATACTGAGTACAGTGCATGTTGGATTCTTACTGTTATTAAACTAAAGATATAAAATAAAAACAATAAACAAAACAAAGCTGAAACTCTTTTTATGACAATGTCTTTTTTTTAACTGTACGGAAAGAAAAGAGTAACACGCAGTAGAAAACAAATGAATCATCTAACCAAAAAGAAAGTAGTTTGGTATAATATATTTGCTTTATATAAATGACATTTTGGTTGATGACACAGACTGATGTCATTGTATTTATCCCAGTCTGCTCAGGTTCAGACTCAAAAATGGTGATTAATTATAATTAGACTAATCTGTTACACTTGCTCATTACTTTTACTTTTGTTTTTCAACCCACTCAACAAGGCGTCAAAATCTCAGAATCCTCCACACCTACGTTTTCAGTTTCTAGCTGCCTCTGAATCCATCCACTTCATGGAGCCGGCTGCTGCTGGAAACTGTCACACATGAACGTTTTTGTAGGATATCAGGCAACCTGGTGTCTCCAACAGCTGACTTCAAGTCTGCACACAACTCTGCAAAGGTTTGTGTGCACTTCAACTTTAAATCTTTAAGTCATAATTTAATGCAGTTTGATCTAGCAGCAGATGCCAGGGTTCATGTTCGTAAGTGTGAGTGAGGGTCAACGTGTCTTTTTTTTTCTGTGCAGTGTAATGAGTTCTAAGGAGAGTTTTGTATTTAATTTATTGTAAGTTGCAATTATTAGTCAGAAAATACTCTGCCGGGCCAAAAAAAAAAGTCACCATTAAAAAAAAAGGTCATACACTCTAATATTTCACTGGACCGCCTTTAGCTTTGATTCGCACATTCGCCGTGGCGTTGTTTCGATAAGCTTCTGCAATGTCACCAGATTTATTTCCATCCAGTGTTGCATTAATTTTTCACCAAGATCTTCATTGATGATGGTAGAGTCTGAGTCTCCAGCACATCCCAAAGATTCTCAATGGGGTTCAGGTCTGGACTCTGTGGTGGCCAATCCATGTGTGAAAATGATGTCTCCTGCTCCCTGAACCAGTCTTTCACTATTTGAGCCCGATGAATCCTGGCATTGTCATCTGGGAATATGCCTGTGACATCAGGGAAGAAAAAACTCCATAGATGGAATCTATGGTCATTCAGTATATTCAGGTAGTCAGCTGACCTCATTCTTTGAGCTCATACTGTTGCTGAACCTGGACCTGACCAACTGCAGCAACCCCAGATCAGAACACTGCCCCCACAGGCTGGTACAGTAGGCGCTAGGCATGATGGGAGCATCACTTCATGTTTAAAAATGCGTGTTTTCTATTATTGTAGTTTTCACGGTGTCATAAAGGAGATTGCACCTGTCAAAGCTCTCTGCGTTTCTGTGCTACACTCAGTACAAGGTAGCAATAGATGCTGCTTTAGACATTTCCAAATATTGATTGTCATGGCTTTTCGTTGTTTTAGTGTTTAAGTGCTCATTTGAAATGACATTTACATGTTATTTTAGAAGTTATTAATCTTTTACAAGAAATCTATAATCATTTCTATTTCTTTTATTGGAGTGATTTGACTTTTTATTTCTGGACAGTGCCTTATTGTGCTTCAAAACAAATTCTGGAACAGTGCACATAAACAATCCAGGTGTGTGGGGGGGCAGGTAGCTTAACTGGGTACCATTGGGAGTCTAAACACCAAGAGAAAGAAGAAAAAAGTGAGTAAAATGAACACTCTCAAGTGAAGTTCGACTTTGTAGACCTTGTCCAGATGTCATAGTGTCATCATAGTGGGATCATGATCAATATACACAGGGCCTGCAGACATTACACAACTCCAGCTGTGTGATGTCTGCAGGCGCCTTTACTTGCACACTTCTCACTCTGTGTTGTTCTGTTGTGGTAATCTCATGTTTATATTCCCCTTTTCCATTGCTTCAGTGAAGTTTTCATCAAT
Organism: Hirundichthys speculiger; assembly: GCA_018398805.1. NCBI lineage: Eukaryota > Metazoa > Chordata > Actinopteri > Beloniformes > Exocoetidae > Hirundichthys > Hirundichthys speculiger. Next base: position 822,854 of record JAGFBZ010000940.1, on the reverse strand, counting down.
CTCAGAGGAAATGCGTTTCCCCATGTTCAACACTAGGGGGCGAAGTCAGCATATTAATCAAGATAGCAGACCTGCCGGTCGGTGGAAAAACTGTGAGATAAAATACATTAAACTCTTGCTGAACTCCTAACACTTCCTGAATTTTAATCGATACTGTTGTGAGCAAGGCTTTCACTGTGAAAGCTGCTCGTGCACACCACACCACTTGGTGAAATTTGAGTGATGTAAAATAGTTTATAATGAATTAATCAAACACCAGTGTTTTTCTTTTCTTTTCTTTTTTTTTCTGGTCTTCACATGAAAGTGACAGACAGACACTTTTGCTTCATCAGCAGCTCCTAGCCCACTTCTTATCTGGTTATCATTTATTTGTATCGTCCATGACTGCCATTATGTGGAGAAATAAACCCTCTGGTATATTCCTTCACCAAATTAGCTGAAAAGTTCTCTTCTAATGTCTATAAGTTCTAGTGTATAATATCTTTCCCTGAGATGTTGTTTTTATTTTTATTTAATGTTTTTTGATGACGCTCTACCTTTGAGAAATCCCAACCTGAAAAAGCTGTGGTTGGGAAAAGCAGAGGACAAGAATTTCAGGGTGTGTTTATTTCTGGTGGCTGTGAAGCAGTAATGCTTCAAAACGCCTGTTGCACAAAACCAGTTTATGGATGTGTCAGTAATCCTGGCTCAACTTAGCCTTCATTGGTTGCTTGATAGGAAATGCATTTAAATAGCAGTAATTCATACCCCCACTGTTTGAAAAATGTGTCGATGAAATGAAGCTGCCTTGGGACAAACTGGTCGGAAGGACAACAGATGGAGTGCAAAGATCGCTTGCTCTGTCTACAAATGACTTTGGAGAGACCTGCGATGTGCCCTGAAAAAAAATGGATCAGCGGACATGATGATCTTTTCTGTAAGCAAAGGCAGAGACGCCACACGGCTCAACAGGATGAAAAATGGCTGAATTTCCATTCCTGTGCAACATGACAGAGCATCACGTTGTGCTTAATGTGCAGCTATGTGTCCTCTGAATATTCACAGTGTGGAAACATGGGCTTTTAAAGCCAAACTGCACCTGCTGGAGATGTGGTTGCTGCAAGGAAACTGCTCATTTTCCATGTTGCCAATCTCAACTATGGTGTTTCCAGCTGAATTTGCTGAAGAACTGACCATGAACAACAACAACGTGCTTATATAAGCTTATAACATTCCTGCCAGTTCTGCAAGGCTGGCTATGAGATGAGAGATGATCCTGTCTACTTTGTCAGGAATAACTGGAGGACGCCACATAGGAGAGAAAGACGCATGTCTTCAAAACCCCGGGTGAATGTGAGCTTTTCCCCCCCACATATTCTGCAGCAGTCAGGTTGCCCCTATTATTCCTATAATTACTCCTATGAATTGATTTAAATTATGGGTAATGTATATGAAACCTAGGCAGGATTCAGTATTACCAATTAGCCAAAACAACATGTTTTTGGGGTGTACCTGGGGAAAACCCGGGCAGACACAGGAAGAACATGCACGTTCCACATAGACAGACCCAGCTGAACCGAGATCCAACTGAACCTTCTTGTTGAGAAGTGTCAGAGTTAACCACTGCACTACTGTGCTGCCCACCATAAGGAACACAGGAGGTACACACTGGGTGGCATCCTGCAGCACCATTGTAGGACTGGCAGAAGGAGAAGGGGAGTCTCCTAGCAGCCTATAGCAGAATAACTAAGACATAGACATAAGAGACTACAGAGTTAAAGGCTTTATTAAAACTGAAAGTCTTAAGCCAAATGTTAAAAGTCGAAAGGGATTCTACCTCCTTGACCGAGGTCGGAGGTTGACTCCATAATAGAGAAGCCTGATAGCTTAAGGCTCTGCCACCCTTTCTAGACCCAGAGAAAGTAAAGTTAGAGAGTGGAGTGTTCTACGAGGACAGTATGGAACTATGAGGTCTTAAGATATGTTGGACTTTTATTGTTCAAGGCTTTTTATGTAAGAAGCAACATTTTAAATTCGGTGCAAGATTTAACAGAGAGCCAATGTGATGAAGCTTGAACTGGTGAGTGGTGATCTCTGTTCCCAGTTCTAGTTAATATGGCATGAGTTAATTACACTGTTAAAAAAGAATAGTTGAGAAAACTCAAAATTTCAAGGCAACCTTTTGTAGTAAAAGTTTTAAATTGTCTCAACTATTTGCAATGTCATCATCCTAACTCCCATTTCATTGTTGTACCAGTTACATTTATATTGTTCTGTGAATAGTCACTATTATTAATTCTTCATTGGGCCAATATAAACTTGTTTATTAGCTGAATAGTGTGATTCACAGGACTACCAAAAGCAAATCAACCCAACAATTATTTTTAACTACTGGAATTAATAAATATATAAATAAATGCATTTTAATAATAAAAGTCTGTTCCAACCACTGCATAGATTTAAATAAAGCCTTGTTGCTCTGTTACATACGCGAGTAAAAAACATGACTGAGATGCAAATCTTGAGCATGCAGGCTGGTAACTTAGCTAGTTTAACTAGCATTGTTAATTTAGGTACAAGCCAAATAACCAAGTAGCGAATTTACTGTAGTACATTTGGCAAAGCAGCAAAAGTTTATCATCAAGTCACTTGCTATTATTCAATGTAGGCAAAATACTTACTTTCACAAGCTTGGTTGAAGGTCTTCATTTGAAATAAATACTCTCTCCATCGAAGCTGAGTTGTTGTCAGTTAGAAGCAAGGAAGCATTTGGACTTGCTTTTGCTGTGTCCAACTTTGTTGTCCCAACAACAAATTACAAATTCAGCTTACTTACAATTACAAATTTAGACACAATGAGGTGCACATGATCGGTCTAATGTGCATTTTCAAATTAAGAATGGCTATTTTAATTTTCATGTTCAAACAAATCAGAATACCAGCTCTGCTGAATAGATTGTCGTTTTCTTTTTTACAGTGTAGGTAATGCAGCCTTCTGGACCAGCTGTAGGTTTTTAACGCTACTGCTTGTACAACAAGAGAGAAATGCATTACGGTAATCCAGCCGAGAGGTAACAAAGGCATGGATTGGCCAGGATACTTCAAACTTTCCTAATATAATACAAATGAAAGAAAGCTGACTTTTTTTGTAACTTATTTTAAATGAGAGTTATAAGACAGATCTTAATCTAAAATGACTCCAAGATTCCTAACAGTAGAGCTAGAGGCTAAAAGAATGTGATCTAAATGAAGTCTACAGCTCAAGAGTGCTTCCTGAAGGTACTTGGGAACAATTACAATAACTTTTGTCTGAATTAAAAAGCAGGAAATTAATAGTAATTTCAGCTCTTCACATCTTTAATGCATGCATCCAATAAGGCTGTTTGATTAGCTTCATGTGGTCACAAAGACAAATACAGCTGAGTATCATCTACATAACAGTGAAGGTTGATATGTTCCCTAAAGGCAGCATACAGTCATGGAAAAAATTATTAGACCACCCTTGTTTTCTTCAGTTTCTTGTTCATTTTAATGCCTGGTACAACTAAAGGTACATTTGTTTGGACAAACATAACGATAACCACAAAGATTGCTCATAAGAGTTTTATTTAAGAGCTGATATCTTACCATTTTCCATGGTATATGATTATAACCTAAATCACTTAAGTTTTTACATCAATAGCTATGGCGTTGTACTGCCAAAAACACTGCTTTTATGCATTCAGTGTTTTCTTTTCTGTCTGTTTTAGTCACATGATGATGTTTAGTGGTACCAGGTATTAAAATGAACAAGAAAGTGAAGAAAAAATGGTGGTCTAATAATTTTTTCCATGACTGTATATAAGGAGAAAGAATAGTCCAAGAACAGAACCTGTGGTACTCCAAAAATGGCTTGTTGAGTCCTGAGCATTTGCCTTGTTTGCCTGAAAATACAAACGTTCTTTTTGCTGCCTTTAGTAACTACAAGGTTGGATGCTGGTTCTGGTTTTTGAGGTTTCTTTATTTTTTAGCTTTTTTGGATGTGAATGTTCGTGGTATAGGGCTCCTTGGAGAGCTTTCGGAAGGGGATATCAAAGGGCACTGGGAAACAACAACAGAGATTTGAACATCTGAACAGATTTGTAAGCATCGGCCCAATTCTATGGTACAGTGGTGTAAACAAAGACAGATTTTCAGTTGATGCAAATTATGAGGGACTAGAAGCTCTAATAATGCAGCAAGCACAGCCAGTGACGGTATGCCTCAGGATCTCTACTGTCACAGAAAAAGGAAATAACAAATGGAAAAAGAACTTTTGACCATCGTTTTCGGATATAAAACATTAAAAAAAAGTGTATGTTTTAGGTTTTCATGAAAATGTTTGTAGTTTTCAAACTTTGTATATAAAAAGTCTCCTTCAGTTTGCTGACTCTGTGAACTAAACCTAGTCAGGAGCAGGTTTACATCCACAAAAACCCTTACTGCTCTCTGACCAGATTTACAGTCATTTACCATGGTAACAGATGCAGAGTTTAAGCTACCTTGTTTTCTGAAACGGGCTTAACTAAGCCCTCTTCCTCAGAATTGCTCAGGGTTAAATTACCTTGCTTTATGAAATGGAAAACTCAGTTTCCCTGAGTTCAGGTTCAACATACTCAAAGTTTGAACATAGGCCACCTTCTGAAACGGGCCCCTGCTCACCATCCATGAGCTAACAACATTGGCTAACATCCTGAGCTAACAAGCTGCACATCTTGGATGTGATTGGGGTGCCAGACTCAAACATGACAAAAATGGCATCCATGGTAAAGTCAAAAACGGTATTATGAAGGTAACCTGAAGCACATTCGCTGATAAGCTAAAGTTATCTAAAGTCAGCTAGCTCAGCGGAGCATGGAAGTCTTTGTGAAACTTCAAATGTCAAACAAAGCTGGACGTTGTTCCATCCTCAATCCATGCTTTGGTTTTTTTTGTTGTTTTTTTTTAAATAGTTCTGTCACCCAAAAGAAAATCACTCTTGGGAGCATATTTGAAACATGTTTTTTTTTTGTTTGAGAAAAAAAAACAAAAAAAAACAACAAAATATCAAGATGTAAGACTTAAATTGTCAGCCAACAATTGGATTTCCTTTAACATTGTTTTTGCCATCACACTGAAACATCAACAGAACCGTCTTTAAAAATTTTGCAATAACTTCTACTGAAGCTTTCATGTTCGATTAGCGATTAGATCCCCGTTCCCTCCCGAGGTTAACTTTGATGCTAGCTGATCAGACTTTTTGTTTTAAATCTAGCTCATGGGAATAAAAGAATGAACTGTTGATGCATTTCATTGAACGTTGATGAGTTGTGGTGTAATAGAGAGCAACTTGGCTGTAATGCTCAATAAACATGTATTATTTTTAGAACAAGCTGTTGATGGTTCATTTATTGATCCTTCATAACACTAAAGCTGCGTGGAGCCGATCAGTAACTGACTTTCTACATGTTAAAAGACCCTGGAAAGGTTTCAAGACCCAAGACAGTAATGATGGGAGAAAAAATGAGAGACCAAACGAGTATAGTGTTGTAAAAGTGATTTAACCACAGGTGGGGCCCACTGAGTGAAAAATGACAAAAATATTTTTTCTGCTTTAAACACTGATTTTTAGATAATTTCCCCAAGGTGGTTTGGAAGGTGTCCATCTTAAATGATTTCAGCTGGAACTTTGGTACAGTTTAGCATCGAACATGATGAGTAACCATGTCAGCGGGAGAGTTGTTGACACACGGGAGCAGCTGACTGACCTTTCTAAAACCACTAAGGCCTTGAATAAAACTCCATATCCTTGACAGGTTCAAGAAGAGATGTTTCAGATGTGGGGCAGGAATATGGAGAGCAAAGAGGAGGATGTTAAAATAATTTCTTCTGTCCCTCGTCATGGGGTTTGTGAAGTCCAGCACTGATGGTGACACAACCAGAGTAGAGGCAATTCAGTGTTGCAGTCGCTCTATAACTAACTTTTATACAATGTGAGGTAAAATAGATGTAGACAGGTTTAAAAAGTAAAACTGGAGGGAACGCACTGTTTTCTGACAACAATCCAGGACACAACACTGTGAAGGACGTCATATTCCAAAGATTGAACATTATTTGGAATCAGTGTTTGGTAGGAGAAAAACACGAGTGACTCTCTAGAGACAAAAAGGTCATATATTACAGGTCTGGTTTGGTTTATTTAAAACAGATTTGTGATGGGCAAAGGTCATTAAATTAAACATTTAGACAAATATAAATTTATCAAATATGAACGCTGAAACAGAAAGATTGACTGCAGTTTAACAACCAAACATATAAGTGTAATTTTAGAAGGTACAAGTTCTTAAGAGTTCTTAGAATATTAACATAACTTATAACTAGGGGTGCAACGATGCATCGTGAGTCGAATAAAAACCGATACAAATACGTGACAATTTGCATCGGTTGGCATAAAAAATGAATCGCGAATGGATAACTATTTCTGTCCCATTTTTTAAAAGGACATATAGAATGTGTATCACAGTGTTTCTGTAAAGATAGGACCTTCTTTTTTGAGTTAAGATTTACATTTGTCATTTTGGATGTTTACAGTTAACAAGGTGAATAATTTACTCCTGATAAGAAAAGATAAATGGTAATTTGCTGTGTTCTTGTAAACAAAGAATCTTTTTATATGGGATTCGTTTTTAAAAATCCTCTCATTCTTTAAGTGGATAACTATTTCAGTTGCATTTTTTTAAGAGGACACAAATAGTCTTTTTCAGTGTTTCTGTAAAGAAAGGACCTTTTTAGAGTTTTTGTTATTTCAGAATGACACCAGTTAAATAATTTTCTTATGATAAAAGCAGATAAATGATGTGCAGTATTTCTTTAAAGAAAATAGACTTTAAGATGATCATTTTATTTGCACTACTTCCTGTGAATAAAAGATTCTTTTATTTGGTCATACTTTCTGTAGCTCAATTAAAAGATTTGTGAATCGTACTGTGAGCAAAAAATCGTGAATCGTACTGAATCGTGAGTTGAGTGAATCGTTACATCCCTACTTATAACTATATAACTACATATGTGTGTATATACAGTCATGGAAAAAACTATTAGACCACCATTTTTTCTTCACTTTCTTGTTCATTTTAATACCTGGTACCACTAAACGTCATCATGTGACTAAAACAGACAGAAAAGAAAACACTGAATGCATAAAAGCAGTGTTTTTGGCAGTACAACGCCATAGCTATTGATGTAAAAACTTAAGTGATTTAGGTTATAATCAAGAAAACCATGGAAAATGGTAAGATATCAGCTCTTAAGTAAAACTCTTGTGAGCAATCTTTGTGGTTATCGTTATGTTTGTCCAAACAAATGTACCTTTAGTTGTACCAGGCATTAAAATGAACAAGAAACTGAAGAAAACAAGGCTGGTCTAATAATTTTTTCCATGACTGTATATATATATATATATATATATATATATATATATATATATATATATATATATATATATATATATATATGTATATATATATATATATACACATAACATCTTATCAACATATATACATATGACTGTTAAAATAAACCCATATTTTAGCAGTTATATCGGTAAAAACAGAGCTCAGCTATTGATGCAGGCAAACTACAACTATAAAGCTTTTGCAGTCTAATAGACAATAATGACAACAAACAAACAAATAAAAAAAACACTTATTTATTTTGAAGTCAAATTCCTATTAAGATTACAGATTCCCTGAAACACACACTCACAAAATAGCTCAATTTTTTTTTTACAACAATTTAATTTTGTAGTGATACAGACCAACTATATAGTTTGTTTCGGTCTAATACACAATAATGACAGAAAGGGGAAAAAAAAGTCAATTTATTTATTTATTTATTTATTGGGTTCGGGAGGCGAGTCAAACCCACTTTCCCTCCCGGTTCCGACCGCGACCGTGTCGGTTTCGTGCAGCCACCGGGGGGGGGTCACGGTGATAATAGTAATAATAATAGTGATGCATTTCAGGAAAAGCCGCTTCCACGAGCCTCCATCACTCCGACTCCTCCGCGTGAACGCTACCGCGGCCGCGGTGTGATGGAGTAGGGGCACTTAGTTTCATGTGTCCGGCGGGACTGCCCCTGGCTTCTTTTTTTTTTTTTTTTTTTTTCTGGGGAAGATCATATTGGATCATATTGTTTGCAGGACGTTGTTCCTCCTGCAGCCCCCCCACCCCCCACCCCCCCCAGTCTATCCCGACGTAGCTGTGAATTGAACATGGCGACTGTACCAGTGTATTGCATCTGCAGATTACCTTACGATGTGACCCAGTTCATGATCGAGTGTGATGCTTGCAAGGACTGGTTCCACGGCAGGTAAGGCCACGACGCTCGCCGTGCCGTTTTCGTGCCGGGCTGCATTTGTGTGTGGTGGGAAACAAACAAAAATGGCGAGGACTCGGTTGCGTTTGACAGCTTTGTGGCTCTCCGTCGCCCGTCTACATCTGAAGAGAGGCCGCTTGGAGAAGAAGAAGAAGAAGGCGGAGTTAAATATAGCTGACCGGGGTTGTGACATTTTTTTTTATTCCTCGAATAACACAAAACAGATTCATCTTGATTAGAAAATACCACGGTTTATATAGTGATTTGGTTGTGTGTTACTTCCTCTCGGTGGCCGGTTAACATCCTCCCGTAGCCCCGAACTAGAGCCTGCCTTCCCCCTTGTCAGGAGCGAACGGCACCGAGGGAAGCTCCGGCGGAGTCGGGACTCATTTTCTTCATCTCGTTTCTCGTGTTCCGCGCCGCTTTCAGACCCATATTTCGTCAACATTACCCGCAACTGTTGTCAATCTTTTTTTTGTGACTCGCTGGCTCCACAGACCGTAGTTAAAAATCACGACTCGAGTCCGGCGCGAGCCCCGTAACAAGCCTTCCTGCCAGGCGGCAGCTATGGCTGACAATAGACCCCGCTGCTGAAACAAATAAGAATACAAATAAATATTCGTGTGGCGGGGGTTTGCTAGGTTTTCGGGCCAGTGGCTCGCTGATGTAAACAGGTTCGTGTCTTCCGCCGCTGCTCATCACTTTTCTAGTTGAGCGCGAGTTGAAGTGAAACGTCTCGGAGCGGTTATCGTGTTATCGGCGCTGTTATCGTTTCATATCTGCGCCCTTTTGTTGCTCTGGTTCCTAAACAGTCGCTTTCAGCTCTCGGTGTGGCTCGAGTGTGTTTTGCGCAGTTCGGCTGCACTTTCAGGTGTCTTTGTGCAAACAGCGCATTTGTTTAAAGTGTTTCTTTCGGTGAACGAGCCCCCTCGAAGCAACGAGCAGTATTTACGCGCCTGAACGTTAACCCTTTAATGCTCCCTGCTCTGTCTGTCTGCAGCTGCATCTCACAGATGACTGATCCAAACAGGACACAAGTCACCAGCAAACGCTCAACAGATACTTTTATATGAGCCACAATAACAAATAAACTCACAAATACTGTCTGTGCATACTTTACCCACGAGTAAAGTAAGTTAGACAGCCAGATGCCAGTCATAAACAAACATCATCATCTCCACTCGCTTCTTCCTGTTCAGGATCATGGGCCATGAAATCCATTTTTTAAATCCAGTATTTCTCAAAATACATTTTTTTTTTAGAAAAATGTAGCCATGTAATAGAATCAAAATATACGTAAAAAAAAAGTAGGTTTGGATTTGACAAATTATAAAGCGTTATAGAATATTTCGTACATTAGTTTGGCAGGTGAGGTCATCAGCTTTGAGATGGAGTTACTGTTCTGTTGGTCCTGTTATCAGTAGCATCGTTGATGACTTGGCGTTTTAGCAGTTTGAACCAAATTAAAAGCTTAGAAGCAAATACTGGAGGGATGTCATGCGTCGCGTCCACCTCAGCTTGCACGCCCTCGCCTGTGGAAACATGTATGTTGGGGCGAGCTGAAGAGCCTCCTCATTGCCACGAAGGTGGAAGATGGTTGCCTGGTTATTTCAGTTATAGGACTCATTCATGTGGTAAAAGGAAGTAGTTATTGGTGATTATGTTTATGTTCATGTTAAAACATGCACCTTTGAGTGAGTTGATGCAGCTCACAAAGACCCACAAACTTAACCTAAAAAATTAAAAGAGACGTTTTGAGCTTGTAAGGTGGCTGCAGGACGTGCATCCAGCAGAAAACAGACCATAATAACTCTTTTTCACTATACATTTGCTTTATCACCATGCTGAATTAAGAAGACACATTTCATTTTTCCATTTCTAACACAGAGCTGACTTCTTGATAACTGCGGATGAATGTGGATAGTTTGGAAAAAGCTTCTTTAAGTCTCTCAGACTTTTAGATCATTATGTTTATTTACACACTGGAGACTTTTTTGTCATCCTTTCCACCTTTTTTCAATTAAAAAAAAAAAAACAAAGCAAAAACAAATGGAAGCAACAGAAGCAGTGAGTAGGTTTAGTTGAAATACAGCTGTTAAATTCCAGAAGATTTTCTGGTGATCAACTTTCCATTAAATGTTTTAGAAATATTAAGATAAAATATTATTTTTTCTGTTCGTTTTTTATTTGTTTCATCTCATCTTTGGACAAATTGCAGGCAGTGTGGTGCAGGAGCAAATGGCTGTAGATAATGGACTGATGGACAAATTTTATGATGAGCGAACAAAATTCACTATGCAAACATTGAATGTAATTAGAAAGAACTTTGCTGCATATATGTTCAAATTTGTTCATACATATGTGCCATCCAGTCATCTTTATGTTACTGAGCCTCGTCTACAGATTAATGTTTGGAAACATTCTTATGTTTCAAAGCTTTTGCATCGGCTCTAACGCTGCATTCACTTCATATCAGTTACCGTAATTACCAGTGAGGTCACTCTGTCCAGTCAGGTCACTCTCCAAGATGTAACCGATGAGGAAACGTGGGTTTTTGATAAATGTATGTCAGCCTTGGAAATAAAAAGTAGCAATTTTGCCGGACACATAATTTTGCAATAATTATATTTGGATTTTGTGAACAGTATTATGTGATTATTGGGATATTTTACCCTGACGCAGCCATCAGTCACATGGTGTTTGTCTTCAAGGTGAAAGAAACGTCAGGGCTCTTCTCTTTAAAAAAAACCTGCTTAGATGTATTCCACAGTACTTGATGACTGTGAGAGTTTTGTAACTACGGCTTAATACGACAGTAATACATTTATTTTTAAAGTAAGGAATAAGTGGAAAAAAAAAATATAAGTGATATAAAATAAGTGGAAATAGGGGACAAGTAATTTCAACAATGGGAATAATAAAGGTTAAATAATACTAAATATAATGTTTTCACATTAAGATGAATGACACCGACACAATGCTTTACATTGTTTCAATGATAATATTACATCCACCTTTTTCATGTTACTTTAAAAAAAAACATTTTAAATTCAGGGCTGTTTTTACAATTTCTGCACAATTGACAATTGACATTTCTGCACAATTGACAATTGACAATTGACATTCACTCACTCTGTGAGTGAATGTCAAGTAACTGGAAAAATGAACTCAGGAAACACTTCTAGACTGTTTAAATGGACATTCTTCAGTGCATTTATCTGTTTCATATATTAACAGTTATCTGGTAACTTAAAAACAGATGCATTTTTTGGAAAGAGTTATTTAAAAATAAAGCCAATGTAAAATAGTCAGAAAGTGCTGTTCTTTGAAAGGCTACTTTGTTCAGTTTCTGAAATAACCAGCAGGGCAGTATCAGACATTTAGTTTTATGACGTCTGGACTAGTTTTATTTGAATTTTTTTTTTTTTGCCTTTGATCTGCTGTAGAAAAACAGAAACTATTGTCGACAAAGTTCTGATTTGTTGGAGGGTGAAGTTAAAATAATGATGATATTATACGACCTCGATTCCAAAAAAGTTGGGATGCTGTATAAGATGGAATACGAATCCAATGATTTCCAAATCTCATAAACCATAATACAACATAAAGAACAGATGTTTAAACTGGGACATTTTATCATTTCATGGAAAACATTAGCTAGTTTTGACTTTAATCGCAGAAACACATCTCAAAAAAGTTGGAACTGTGTCAACAAAAGGCTGGAAAAGTGACTGTCACAAACCGCAAACAAACTGAGGAGCATTTGACAACTAATTACGAGGTCAGTAGCGTAACTGGGTGGAGCAGAAGCATCAGACGTAAAGATGGGCAGAGGTTCTCTTATCTGTGTCTAAAAATTGTGGGACAACTTTAGAAAAATGATCCTCTGTGTAAAGTTGTGAAGACTGAGACCCCATCATCTACGGGACATAATATCAAAAGATTCAGAACCAGAAGGAGTGTCTGCGTGCAGCGGGACAAGGCCTGAAGCTTAAAACCAGATGCATGTGATACTGGGGCCCTCAGGCAGGACCGCATCAAAAACAGGCACGATACTCTACTGGACATCACTGCATGGATCAGGAACACCTCCAGAAACCTCTGTTCATTGTGCAGTCCACAAACACAAGTTAGAGCTGTATCATGCAAAGAAGAAGCCATATGTGAACAGGATCCAGAAACGCTGTTGTCTTCTTTGGGCCAGAGCTCATCTAACAGGCCAAATGGAAAACTAGCTATACGTTGGGTTCGGGTTAGGGTTACGTATGGGGTTGCATTAGTGTTGGAGTTGGACGATATGACCTCAAATCAATATCACAGTCAACTGAACATGCTACCTTGATTGTGATTCATCATCAATTGTTTTAGTTTTTTTTTTTAGCCTTTGTAGATTACTAACGAGGATTTCAATGAATGTCGATTTCATTTAATTGCCCGGCTCTAGTTAGTGTCTATTGCATGGACACCTTCCACAGCTGGAAAGGGTCCATCAATGCTGAAGAGCACATAGATGTCCCATCCAGACAACGTCTCTTTCAGGGAAGTCCTTCCATATTTCAGCAAGACTATACTGAACCACATACTGCCTCCATCACAGCAGCATGGCTTCACAGGAGAAGAGTCCAGGTGCTGAACTGACCTGCCTGTAGTCCAGACCTTTGACCAGTAGAAAACATTCACCGTATCATAAAACGAAAAATCCAGCAACGGAGACCCAGGACTGTTGAGCAGCAAGAATCCTGCATCAGACGGGAATGAGACAACATTGTTCTCCTAAAAGTTGGTCAACGTGGTCAGCAGCTGGTCTTGTCACCAGATGTTTCTAGACAGTCGTTAAAACAAGAGGTGATGCTACACGATGGTGCACATCACCCTGTTCCAACTTTTTGAGATGTGTTGCTGCCATCAAAGTGAAAGTGAGCTAATATTTTCCATGAAATTGTAAAGTGTCTCAGTTTAAACATCTGATAAGTTCTTTGAGATTCACTGTATTCTGTTTTTATTTATGTTTTGCACAATATCCCATCTTTTCTGGAACTGGGGTTGTGTGTGTGTGAATAAACATTAAGGGTGTAATGGTATGCAAAAATCACGGTTCGGTACCTACTTCGGTTTTGGGGTCACGGTTCGGTACATTTTCGGTACAGTATGGGAACAAAATGCAAAACCATTTTCTTCATCAGTGTGTTGTTTATTTAGCCAAAACATTTTCAATATACAAACACTCACTAGGGACCGAGGTAACAGGAACATACCTGTCAAGTTTTGGATTTGAAAATAAGGGAAATTTTCTGGGGCCCGCCACTGGTGTACAGAAAAGCTAAAATCCCAGCTACACTACTTCTTTATACTTCAGCCAGCTCTTTTGTTTCCTGTGTGCCATTATTGGACAAATTGATCAATCCAGCTGTGTCTGAGTATTGCTGTGAGGTCAGACACACCTGGACTAATTTGTTTGTCAATTAATGGTTCACAGGAAACACAGAAGCTGGCTGAAGTTCAGGAAGTAGTGCAGTTGTGCATAAAGCCTCATTGACATAATGTGAACATTCATTACAGCCTAAATGAAAACAAAGGGGTATATATGAAGAGTATTTATTTGAAGAGATTAGCATTTTTTGTTCATTTCACATTGCTTGTATTTACATTTATATTTGATTTTCATTCCACACTGTTTTCATTTCATATTGCTCTTCTTTTATAGTTTTTCATCTCATTTCACATTACTTTTTAACTCTTTTAATGACTTGTTGTACTTATTTATTGCAGACTTTGCATTCTTTGTGACTGTTTTGGAAGGAATGTATTTGTGGACTGGTCCAGAGTAGTTTATTTTACATGAGAGAAGAGCGAAACAGTTCTGTTGTGTAACGACATCCTATTCTCTGTAACAATCTTTTTTTCTCCGCGCGCTGTCACTCATCGGATGTCACAAACTAACCTCGCGACAGGTACATCTACCACCTACAGTACCTGTAGTAGCTGCTGTGGCAGTTATCGCGAGGCAAGTGACAGATCGGGAATGTTTTTTTTTTTTGTTTTGTTTTACTCCGCCCGATGCTGTATTTTTTTTTTTAATAACGCGGGTCAAAATACGGGAGATTTACGGGAAAATACTAATACGGGAGGACGGCGGGAGAGAAGAGTAAAATACGGGACTTTCCCGGCCAAAACGGGATACTTGACAGGTATGATTTGGACCCGGAACTGACCTGACCCGAGTCTTTAGTGTCCGACCACGAACTGAACCGAGATACCCGAATAGGACCGAGACAATCCAGCCCATAGTTTCTCATGTTAAAGTTGTCTAGCGTTGAATAAAACTTGATTTTCTTACCTAAAGTTGTCTTCTTCTACCCGGTTCAGTTGCTACATAGGCTACGTGATGTAAACAACAATAAATCCACGTCGTTATTTTCTTTGTGGATACAGATGCTATTGGTAGCAACTGCTAATGCTAATAGCCTACACCAGTCAGGACGTGTCATGAATATCTTCTCTCATCCAGCGTTGTCATGTTGGCGATCCGTAGTGCTTTACAGCTGCCGGGCAAACCGCTAATAACACGCTAAGGCAACACGATTGTTTCATGACAAACACGCCACATTAATGAATAATCATTTAACTGCCCCGAGTCCTGAGATTGACTGCCACCGCCAATATCTTTACCTCTCTCGAGTAAACGTGGACCCAGCCTGTCAGAGAGCACCGACCGGACCCGTGACTAACTACCGATTCCGACCCGAACCTGGAGTCACGTCTTTGAATGGACCCGAGACCCGATTCAGGTTGGGTTGAAACCTCGGGTTTTCGGGTTGTTCCGAAGACCTCTAACTGCGAGTCTGTTCGTCTAGGTCTGTGATGGCTGCATATAAAAACGCATATAATATGACTGTATTTGTTTGGTACAGCACTGTACCGTACCGAAGGTCTGTTCGGTACGGTTCGGTACGAACACATGCTGTTACACCCCTAATAAATATATATGTACTCTAATATATGTGCTTTTTACTTATGTTGCTTCGTTCATTGTTTGTTAGGCTTCATCCCCTTTGTGATGAAATCAGTTGTTGTCAGCCCCCTAGAACAAGCCCATATGCACTGGCTGAATACCCAAGATCCTCCACTCTGTACAGGATTACATTTGCGCAGACTGACACATAGATACAACGAATGCCTTGTTTCTACATACATATGCCTCTGTGATAGACAGGCAGCAGCAGGGAGTCCTGCATAGCCTCCTGCCTCATTACAGCCGGGATCAGTCTCCAGCCCGTTGTGACCCTGAACAGGATAAAACAGGTATTGTAAATAGAGAGATGTACAGTTTGATTATCAACCATGTCCAGGAACAGGACGTCACATCTTTACCAACTCATCTCAATTTAAACCTTTTATTTCTGCTCTGTCTTCAACATTTTACTAACGAAAATTTTTTTCATTGAACCTAAGGCAAAGTTTGGTGGAGAAAAAAATGGAAGACTAATTTAAAAACACATCAGAAATTTGGGGCATTTCCAGAGGACTGAATAGACGTTTGACTGACATAAATCATACACACACTGTCTGCTAAAATGATGGATTAATAAGCTCCTAGTACGGTGGTTTCTTAAAATTGCACAGCAAATGTGCTCTCAGAAAAGCATATCATACCATGTTGAATGAACAGTTACATACACATGAAACAGACTTTTATTTCCTTTTAAGAACCAGCTGTGAAAGAGTTAGTACATGAAGTTAGAAAATCCAATTGCTGCAGTAGTTTGACTAAATCCGTCTATAGAGAACTTCTCATAGAGTGACTAACACAGTTGATGCTCTGTGCATGATATGGCTGGATGTTAGATCAATTCAAGTTTCTAGTTTCTTAGTTATGGTGATTTTTGAGAAAATGACAGTTGTTTTTCACTTTAATCTGCATATTGGTGATATGGCGCCGTCATCACGTCCATGAGCAGTCATAGTTGCGTAATGCCTCTCCGACGGTTCTCTTCAGGTTCAGACTGACACAGACCAATCCACAATGTAGCTGCGTGTGTTGTTAAAAGTGAAGAGCTTTTCTGAAAAATGTTTCCAAAACAAGCACAGTTTACTCAGTTGTCTGGAAGTGATCCGTGTTTGCGATATCTGACGTTTCTTTATCATTGTCTCCAGTCTGTGGTGAGCTAGAGATAGCTGCACAGCTACTTTATTTTATCAGCTTAAATGGAAATTTGTCTGCAGTCCATGATGAGCACGGCTGATTTTTTTTCCAGTGCCTTGAAGAGGCGCACTCTCTGCAAGCTGCATTAGACGAAGGCAACCCTAGAAGACGTAGGCAACGCTGACAGCGTCATTTCCCTGCAGCATCCCATAAGATAAGAAGAAGGCCTGGTGGAAAGACACAGTTGCAGTGGTGTTTCACACCACTAGAGATATACCTAGAGTCCATTTACATCAAAAAAGTCTGAGTTTATCAACGCGATGAATACAACCAACCCCAACCATGATACTGCTTATGCTTTATTGCTTAATGTTTTATCCGCTTAATCTAACGCAAGGTCACAGGGATCTTCGGATGAAAGGCAGGGGTCCACCCTGGACAGGTCACCAGTCCATCGCAGGGCCGCATGCAGACGAACAACCATGCACACTCACAATCACTCCTATAGCTAATTTAGAACCACCAATTAACCTGACATGCATGTCTTTGGACTGTGGGAGGAAGCTGGAGAAAACCCGCGCAAGTACGGGGAGAACATACAAACTCCACTCAGCCCCTGCTGAGGTTCAAACCAGGAACCTTCTTGCCGTGAGGCAACAGTGCTTTTGTTTCGTTTTTGAATAAATTAAAGTTAAAGTTAAGTTAACTTAAAGTTAAGACTGGACCATTTTAGACCGTGTTGGACCAATTTAGCTGCCACCATCTGTTGTATTGGTGTGTGGTAGGGCTTATTAGCCCAGTGCTAATAAGCTGAAAGTGGGCACGATCACCACCTGACATGCAACATACTTTGGTTGGTAAATTGATTCCTTCCATAGCTGTCGCTGGACTGAACAAAAAACATTGTATAAGTTTAAGTCAAGACTTTTTGTTGGAACTTGACAGTAAAAGCAAACTGCTATTTCACTGGAGAGGAAGAAACTCACTGAATGTCCAGGCAATGTTATAAGAATGACTCGACTCTGCAAATTAACTTGTAGTTACAAATCAGCAACGGTGCAGAGTGCCTGTTACTGCATGCAAGTTCTCAGATATCTAAATATACATCTAAATATGACATCAGTATAACCACCTCATTTCAGCAATGACTTCAGCAGTCTATGTGGAGCAGACTTATAGATTGGTTCTTGTAGCCAAACAGACTATTTGTAAACAGGAACTGGCTCACTTGAGAACTTGAAATATTTAAGATGTCTTTCTTGACTTGGATTAAAAAGAAAAAAAAAAGACCATTTTACACAAGTGCCAGAAGAATTCACTCTTGAGTTTAAGGACTTTGAAAACAGTTTTTATAGTTCAGGATTGGACAGTCTGCCCTGAATAGGATGAGGCAGTACAGATAATGGATAGATGGATGGAAGGACTGGACCACATACATTGTTATGTAAAGATTATTAAAATCTGATGGAAGGCATACACACTTACCAAGCAGCTATCACCATAGCAGCTATCACCGGCTGTAGATTTCTGAAATATAAGAAAAACAACCATCATTCCAGGTAATGATGAATATAAACTTGTTGTTTATCACTGTCTCTTGACCACTTAGTCACGTTACATCCCTCTGAATTTTGGAAAACACGGGTAAAAATGTGGGTGATGACATCCCAGCTGCAGAAAGCATGGTACAAAAAAAATGAAGAACAAAACAAGAAGACCGCCAAAACCTTTGGAGCAGGAGGTACTACACCTCCAACTAGGGGACGGTCTGCGGTTGGGCAGATGGTGGCGTGGTGGTTGGCACTGTCGCAGCTGGGATGTTCCTGGTCCAGATCCTGGTTAGGGCCTTTCTGAGTGGGGCTTGTATGTTCTCCCTGTGTTTGCATGAGTTCTGTCTGGGTACTCTGGCTTCCTACCACAATCCAAAAACATGTATCTTGGGCGTCGTGTTGATTCTGCATTGACCTTAGACGTGGGCGAGTAGTTGTGAGTATCTCCGTGGCCCTGGGAAGGACCTGTCCAGAGTATACGTCAATCTTTGACAGTTTGGATAGGCTTCAACAGACCCCCTTGACTCTAAATAGGATTGAAGCTGGTGGTTGCTTCCAAGTTGTCTTGGAGATTCTCCAGAAAAATAATGTGACCTGGCAGCCAGTGTGTTCTGGTAACATCTTGTAGCATTCCTAAAATATCCCATGGATCTTGTGCAACACATCTGCACACACCTATAAACTATCCCAGGCATGTGAAGCTCAAAATTTAAGATGTTTTTTTTTCCTTCAGCGGTAAATAATAGTGCATTTGGGAATGAACTGTATAGCTCAAACCTTGAAAATGACTGTGTAATTCATTTTTTAACCAAAACCATTTAAACCCAATTTAAACTTATCCTCTTTGAATTTTGTGCTTTTAAAGGGAAACTCTCATAATTGCATATGGCAAAATAGGGCAGAGTGAGAGGGTTTCCTGTTTCTAAAAATGGAGGATCTTCACAGACACACTCCAAAGACAGCGGTAGACCAGCCCAGACAAGGTGGGCTGAATATTAGTGAGACAGTGGAACTATGAGCCGCATTAGTTAGTAAGGCAAAGTAAATGTGTGAGAGGCTCCCACATTTAATTTCTACAGTTTTGCTTCAACTTTCATACAAGTGTGGCCATTTTTCTGCCTAGTGTTTTTCAGTTTCTTTTCAGAGTGAAGGAGGTTATGTGTATTTCCGAGCCAATTTTGTTTGCGTGCAGCAGTTGTGAATGAGCGTTGAATGAATGGAAGAGGAATAAAAGTTGGAGTGAACCTTTAAATCAAAATGATCTGAATCGAGCTTCACATTACAAGATTTTAATTGCGTGTCCCGTTTAGTGGTCGGAACTCGTTTTTCGAGTTCCAAAGCCAGAAGTGGCAAATAAAACACTCCCTGATGTCAGTCTTCATACTTCATATATCTCCAGCTCTGAGGATCCCGAGTTCAGCAGTCAAGATGCCTCTCCATAGCGCTGACTGGAAAAAAAAGTTGTAGTTTCATGTCTTTTTGTTTTGGGTACCACCTTTGTCTTTTTTTGCTGCTAGATTTGGTAAGCCATATAGATAATACTATCTCACTGTTGCTTATTGGCATGATGCCATGGTGTTATCTGAGAAAAGAATATGCCATACAGTGCAAGAAGTAGTAAAATAGTTCAGAATAGTTCTCCTGGATGCATCCATCTTGTTTTAAAGACATTGTGTGTTGTGGAAAATCCTCTGCATCCAACTATGTTTTCACTAGTTTTCAACAATCAGGTGATCAGAGCAGGCCGGTTCATGACCAATAGAGTCCCCAGTTCCAGCTTCTGAGTGTAAATGGAAAGCAGCATATCCTCCATTTCTATGTTGCAAATATACACACCAGCCACTTCTTTAGGTACACCTTCATAGCGACAGGTTGGACCCCCTTTCACCTTCAGAACTGCCTTAATTCATCGTGGCATATATTCAACTAGGTGTTGGAAACGTTCTTCAGATATTCTGGTCCATATTGACACAATAGAATCATGCGGTTGCTGCAGATTTGTCGGCTGCACATCCATGATGCAAATCTCCCATTTCACCACGTCCCAAAGGTGCTCTGTTGATTGAGCATGTGTGCCAGTCGTCCAGTAGTGTTGTTTGAACAACAGCTGTATTTAGAGGTATAGTTCTCAGTGAACATGTCATTGATGGTGGAGGATCCAAACTCTTGTGGATTGTCTAAATGTTTGTATGGAAGATATGTTCTATAATCCTGATATATAGTATTAAAGTACTTTGGAAGGATATGTTGCAAATTGTACATTTTAATGTTTTGCCAGCTTGTGATTATGGTTTAAAATACTAGTATGTCATCACACTTGGAATTAGTGAATTATTTAATTGTCATGATGATTATTTATTAATAGACCTGGAAAAAAAGACTCAGGTTTTTACAAAAAGAAACAACAGATGACATGAAAATACGTCATCTCTTGTGTATGTTATCCCCTTACACTGTAAAAACTGATGTCACAAGCCTCCGTGCACGTGGTCTCACTAACAGAACTAACTCACCCACAACTGACCATATAAATTCATATGAGCTGCTTTTGTGGCATCCTTCCCTTTGAAGAAGCTTGCAATTCTGAGTTTTTAGTAAGACGCATATATATGTACTTTATCTATACACACAATATATTTATCTATCTATTATTAAGTTCCAGGGGAGGCCAATATTTTAAGTTATTCCAATTTTTGCTTCTGGATAACAACAGTTGTTTCTATTAATATTTTAGCAATGATCCAAGACTGATACAAGGAAGTGCTCGAACTTTAGCAGCATGGCAGTCAGATGGGATGCACCCAACTTGACTCAGTTACCACAAGCTACCTATTATAGTTTAACATAGCTCCTGTTAACCCGCTATGCTAGCTGACATTACCTGAAGTTCACTGTAACTGAATCTGTCCCCGAAACAACACCTGAAACGTGGAGGACTGTCAGAGCTGAAAGGAGGACTGACAGACCTGAAACGAGGACTGACAGAGCTGAAAGGAGGACTGACAGACCTGAAACGAGGACTGACAGAGCTGAAAGGAGGACTGACAGACCTGAAACGAGGACTGACAGAGCTGAAAGGAGGACTGACAGACCTGAAACAAGGACTGACAGAGCTGAAACGAGGACTGACAAAGCTTAAAGGAGGCAGCATAACTGACAGCTGCAGTTAGGGGTGCACGATAACTATCGGGCCAATAACAGGAAATTATGACATCATCCCGATAACTCTGATATCATGACGAATAGCCCTAATAACATATATATTTTTGTCAACACGGCAGTGCCTCGCTCCCTCTGAGCCTTGAATGGCCGGTGTTGTGAAATTTCTTCCTACTCATAATATCTTCCTACCTGAGTTGACTGCGCTTGCGTATAGCAGCAACTTCAGAAGGCCATAATATTCTGCTGCCTGACCGTTATTGCGGAAGAGAAAAGGTTAGTTTCTTGTAGTGCTGGGCGATATGGAAAAAATAATAAATCACGAGATGGACTATTTTATATCACGATAACGATATATATCACGATATACCATAATAAAGTATGTTTTCAGTTATTCTCTGAAAAGTTTGACAAAAATGTCATTGCTTACTTTTCAACTTTATTTTGAAAGGACATTTAGCTGAACTGTCACAAACATACATTTTAGTGCAGCAAAAACAGGTAGGTACAGAGGTACAGTAGCTTTCACATTTTTTTTTTAAGTGCACAACAGTTTCTGAGAGGAAAAACACATTTTTGCACTGAAGTTCAGCTATAAAAAATAAACACAAATTATTTTTCAACTTTCTGAAAACTGTAACCTTGTAGTGCAAAGTTTGCAAACCAATATAAAGTGTCTAAAGTAAACATCAGGGTTGAAGAGAACTCTGTTTAAGGCATTAACCATGAATAAAAGTGCAAACATAAAAGGCTACTTTGTAGAAGTAGATATGTTTCTATCAAATTTATCGTTGCAGGTTATTTAATTACATATTTGCTGTAAGAATTGATAAAATTAGATTAGAAACGATAGAAACGATAGAAGAGAAATGGCACGATACACACTTTTCTATCGTCCCCACGATATATATCGTGATATTGCCCAGCACTAGTTTCTTGTATTTTTAATCCTTTGTATGGACAGTATTTAATGCATGTATGTTTCATTTCATTTTTTTCATTTTTTTTTTCATTTTATTGATTCATTCCAGACATGTCAAAACAATCTTTTAAAGCATAGACAATTTTAACACTATCATGAACGTTTGAGGGACAAAGTAAAGTAACCACCTGAACAAGGTTTAATACAGCTGGAAAAGCACATTCCCTCACACACAGGCATCATAAAGACGTGCATCTGATTTGTCTGTCAAACCTATGCAATATAAATACTGTGCATACAAAGTATTAAATGTTAGGCATTCGGAGCATTTGATTTGTCCCTCAAACGTATATGCATTAAATACTGTCCATACAAAGTATTAGAAATACAAGAAACTAACCTTTTCTCTTCCGTAATAACGGTCAGGCAGCAGAATATTATGGCCTTCTGAAGTTGCTGCTATACGCATGCACAGTCAACTTGGGTAGGAAGATATTATGAGTAGGAAGAAATTTCACAACACATGTTGTGAATGTTATGTTCAGGTAACGTCGGCATAATCAGAAAAACGAATACTCAATCAAGAATACCCCCTCATGCCAGAAAACAACTTGTTAACTCGGTCATAATTTTCGTAGTTGTTGACTTGAACTGATGTCTGCAGTATTTTCCCAAATGTTACACATAAAAAAGAAAATATATAGAAAAGGCTGAAATAACGACTAGCAAACGAGGAAACGCGGGAATTTACGTTACACCTCGATTGCAGCATGCAGCACAGCGTACTGATCACAACAAACATGGCGGCAATTGCATGGAACTTCGTTAAAGTTTCAGAAGAAGATAGTTTGGTGGTTATTTGTGACGAATCCTCCGAGCGAATTCTACGAGGAGGGAAGCACAAGCTTTAATACGTAAAACCTGATCGGCCTCCTACAACATAACAATCGCTTCCATGGAGTTTTGAAATCGCGCTAACGTGAGCTAATGCTAATGTGTGCAAGCCAGCAGCAAGCGTCCCCTCCCCTCTCCCCTCATTCCTTTCATCTAAAGCTTCCATGAGATTAAAAAAAAAAACTACTCAACCTCATTTACTTTAATTAAAGGTATTAATTTAAATGGAGCCACAAGCCAAAATCCTTTAAATGTTAATCTTTTTCAGTTTGTAATTCTGATGCATGTATTTCCATCAGTTCAAGGAGCCTTTATTTTTTATATCAGTCAGTAATGAACCTTATTTAAGTTAATGTGAAATATCAAATAGGTTTGTTTGATAGCTTTACAAAAATGTTTGAGAGGCTTGACAATAGTTTTTCTTTGGAAAAAATAAACATCTGTTCATTTAAAGAGTTATTGGTAGATGCACCTGGCAGAAGGCTGATCTCGCTACTGCAGGGCAACATGCAGCTTATCCAATAGGCTCTTTACCCCCCCCCCCCCCCCCCCCCCCCCACCACCACCACCACCACCACACACACACATTCAGTAAAACAGTCTAAATCTGAGACTAAATTAATACCAAGTAAAATATCTATCTATCTAGATAAAGAGATATATCTGATTATCGGTGTTGCTATGGAGATCACTTACCCCGACCAGCTGTGAATGGATGTACATTCTTCTCCTTAAAAAAGAGCCAAAGCTCTGGGTTGGGTAGACATATTCGTCATAATTGTATGATATCTTTGATATTGTGTTGTGATGTGTGCACAACTCTACTCAGACATAAATAAATGGTAAATGGAGTGTACTTATATGGTGTTTTCTAGACACCATCACTGTGCCGTCAATACACTTCACAACGGCCTCTCATTCACCCATTCACACTCCAGTGGGTGGCTGCTGCCATGCAGGGTGCTGCCAGGCCCACTGGGGGCAGGGTAGGGTTCAGTGTCTCACCCAAGGACACTTTGACATGTGGACAGGGACTAGATGACCCATTCTACCAACTGAGCTACAGCCACCCCATAATATACAAATGAACTAACTAATAAAGGAAACACCATCTTTATAATCTTTGCTGTCATCATCACCAGAGTAATATAGTATAATATACGGTATAATAACATAATGAGATGGCAACAACTGCAGCGTATATTGAAATTGTGCGTGTTGTGCTGTTTCTTTTGAGACTTGTGGCCATGTGTGCGCGCATGGCTCAGGGACTTCATTTTTCACGCTGCTTTGACATTTTGGTTTAGTTTTTTGTTATATGTATAATAATTTTTCATGCATAATATGTTGCATGTTGTCAAGATGCACAAAACAAACAAACAAACACACACACACATATATATATGTATATATATATATAGCTTATTCTGAGAAATACCCACAATCCCATGCTGAATTTCAGGTCATGTATCAAGAAAAAAAAAAGAAGAGGCAGCATCTGCTCTCCTCACCTCCGACAGGGTGCATTCTTTATCTGTCACTCGGATGATTGTGCATGCTGGCATGATGTCTGTAATCACACACTGATGTGGCGCTGCGCTGCTTCTGTTCGGCCTGTGACGAATACGAAAAGGGGAACAGTGTTGGTTAACTGAAGTTTGCTTTTTTTTTTGCACTGATGTGACACAACTACTGTATGAAAAGTGCCGTTGAATGAGCAGAACGATGAGCGAGCCCATCTTTTCATCTGCCTTAGACACTATCAGAAACACGTTGACCACAGTAAGCTGTAGCCCAGAAACATAATCAGTGCACAATATATGGAGAGATTGCCTCTGCTTTAATTCATTGTCCGCTGAAGCTATATAATTCATATTATTACTGAACGCTACAGAACACTATTACTGCATCAGTAAGAGTCCGACTCACAGACTGCACTTAAAGAGACCATTTACACCATAACTTCTTACTGTGGACAATAACAATCAAACTAAAGTTGGGTAGCATTGACGACACATTTTATTTTTACGAGGCAAGAAGTGCAAGGTATCTCAAAAAAAAAAAAAACTCTGAACATGGAATATATAATTCCTTAACATTCTCAATAAAGCAGGTAACAGCAGTATTTAGAGCTTGGAAGGTGGAAAATAGTAGCTGTTGTTGAAGTTGTCTGTGTCTTTCGCTGAATATGAGTGCACAGTAGATCAGCTGCTGTGTCGACTAACAAGAATGTCAAAAACATTGTGTTGAAAATATCTTCACCATTCTACATTTGTTGATGGTCAAACATCTTTGAGAATATTGAATTTGAATTGTTCTCATTGCTGCCATCTACTGGTCAGTAAAGTCACGGCGCTCTCATTTAAGTTCATTCATAATTGTTGTACTTGAAAGCATTTTTGTATGAAGATGTATTAAAGGATTTTGGATTCTATTTATTAACATTGTATAATAGCAATGAAGGAATCTTCTTTTCTCTTGTGGGCTGGTATGACGATTTGATGATTTCTATTTTTTAAATATTTTTAACAGAAAAAAAATGTGTCAACATTTTCTTCACTGGGAATAAATTCTGTCAGAATTCTGACCTCAGAAAAGTGGAACTGCTGTATGTTGTTGGTAATAAAATACGCCCAACTCCAAAACCTCAATGCTCTGTTAACTTTGTCAAACATTTACAAAGAAATCCTGAAATGTAGTTTAAAGAAGATATCAAAACAGTGTCTGGTTATTGAGAAGAAATCCTTAAACCCTTGAGCTTCTCCATATAGTTTCCTGTTGCATGTTTGGACCATCTTGTATGTGATCTTGATTTATTAAATTTATTTTTGAATAAAGTAGGCTCACGCTGCTCAAGTGCATGAACATTAATCTTATGACTAAAAACGCCAATTTACAAACTGTTTAAAAAAAAGTTTAAAAAGGAATTCCCATCTGATACTTGTCCATACGACTCCCGAAACGAAGTCACCAGAACATTATGTAATTTCTTGGATTGCCTCATCCCATTATCTCCCTGTACGTTTCCCCACAGCCCCAACTATCACCAAGAAATCTCTCTGCATGAGCTGGAAATCAAGGAACACCATCCATTTAGCGCTTTGGAAAAACTTTCTACCAGACCACATTGTCTTTAGTTAATCTATCATCTCCTTCCACTGATGCTATTCAACCACAATCCTTCTGGTCAACTTTTATTGATTTTTTTTTTTTACCTAATACTTCTGACTTTACTGATATAACAGGAATAATGATAATAATGTGTGAATGTGAAAACTGCAAGAAAAAGCCAATATTCTCACTTGTTTACACATATTTGTGCTGTAACTACCGCTGATATCCTCTGTATTGTTATTCGGAATTAATAATTCCGAATTAAATAATTCCAAATTGAACTATTTTCCTTCGGGTTTACATGTAAATAGTAATTCCGAATTGAGGTTTACATGGAAAACACGTTTGTTCGGCTTTATCCAATTCCGCTTTAGGTCTGGGGGTTGGGAAGGGTTCTGATTGGAGAGGGGGGGCGGACGTCTTTACATCTACCGGAAGAAAACAAACTTAGCAACAACTCGATTAGCAACAACATTCCACTTATTTTTGACCTGGGTGACGTCTCTATCTGCGAAACCTCCTTCATTTAACCTGGCCGCTACAACTTTGAAAAGCTCACAATTTTTATGTTTCCTGCCATCTGTTCTTTTAATTATTTCCAGTTCCTCCAAGCTATTTATTAAATAAATCGTCTCTGCTCTTGACAACCGTTTACTGCGAGCTGCCATCTTGAAACTTTGTTTTAAAAACAAGCATCATCGCGACCGACGGTCAAGGCAACGATAATGCGCAGAAAGACGGGAATTAATTTAAAGAGGAATGAGTGTATACATGACCGCAGAATTATTTTATTCGGAATTAAAATCAGAATAAACCAGCCACTTACTTCGGATTTGAGTTTAATTCGGAATCAACATTTTCATATGGAATTAGGTGTTTACATGGTAACTTTTATTCGGATTTAACTTAAATTCTGAATTAAAGAGGAATCAAACTTCCCATGTAAGACCCAGTAGGGTTGTGTGTTGCTCTTTTGCAAAACCGGAGGTTTTTGTGTCTTCCAAATCAGCATCGGCTGGTGCTGCCAGTAAGTGGATCCCATTTTCCCAGTGGTTGGATGGTCCCTTTTTCCTTCGTTGTTTTTGACAGGTGACCACCACCACCTGACTGGCAGCCGGCTTGTTTCTACGTACGCGCGCACGTCTACATGCCCTCTGACACATATGTACATGGATACTTTTTGGCATCTAGTTTGGTAGATATCAGAATCTTCATCCAAGTCTTGTTGTTTGTTCATCTTTAATATTTATGTTCATATATTCTGATCTCTTTAAAGACAGAAGTTGTCTGTGCTTCATTTGCATATGTTTGGAACATTTGCTGGTTGCAGAAGATCATGTATGAGTATTGTATGGTAATTTTACATTAAAAAAAAAAAAATTCAACCCCTCTCCAAAAAAAAATCAGTAACACAGGATTAAAAGAGGAGACACTACAGTATGTTTTGCACATTACTGCAGCTCCACATCGTAGTGCTTAACAAATGTTTCCCTGTATAAAGCATGTCTCCTGCCATTAACGCTGGGTGGCCTACAAAACCTACCAGCATGCAACAAACCAGGAATTATAAAGACAACAGCACCAATAGAAGAAAGAGCGCCAACAATCAGCTGTCATGCATTTCACTGTCACCATGTCGCTCTCCCCACTGTGTCCTGCAGAGGGCAGCGTTTTTCTGCGCAGCAGCCCAGTGAAGGATCAACACAACCACAGAAGTATCAGTAGTTTTGCTTTTTAGAGTAGGATTGTTAAAATTCCTTTAAAGTAGTTCCAACAACATACATAGTGATCTGTGTCGTACATGTGTGTGCTTCCTCTGCTGTCCTCCACCGACCACTGCGATGTAACTATTCATCTGAAAACTGGGCTTTGTCGACATTAAAACATGCCGCTGCTCTCATTTCAGCTGTGTTGGGGTGGATGAAGATGATGCTCCAGATATTGACATTTACCACTGTCCGAACTGTGAGAAAACCCACGGGAAATCAACGTGTGAGTAGCTGCACTGACCTGAACTGTTACTGCGAGTGACGGCGGAAACTGTGCCACCTGCTGCTTTGAAGCAGTGATTCTGATGCTTCTCAGTTTTCACTTTCTTTCATCCGTCTGTCGCCTGATAAAAAAAAATCAAACTCTCCAAAACATTTAAACATTTAAACAGGATAACACAAACGATGACTGTTGAGTTCTGACTGAGAGGAAAGGATTTGTCATGTCTCCACTGTTGGTTTTAACTGCTGATCGATGTTTTTTTTTTTTCTCTTCAGTGAAAAATAAAAAGAAATGGAGCAAACATGACACAGGGCAAAGCACAGATATCAAAGCTGTTCAGAACGGCAGTCAGGTTTTCATTAAAGAGCTCCGCAGCAGAACATTTCCAAGGTAAGTGGTCTGTCTGTGAACATGCACGGATATACAATTATATCCATCATGATGGATATAATTGTTATGTTTTTACACTCTTTAAACAGTCATTTAGTTGCATACATGCATTTTCTGTTGGAAAAAAAATCCCAGTAAGCTGAACTGAGAAAGAAAAATCACATTCTCTGTGAATAATTACATTCTGATTTAATTATCTTGGTCTTAATCCTTAGTTTGAATGTTGAAACAATACAATTAAAAAGCTACAGTGATCAATCAACGTGACCTGCTGCCAGCTGGAGCACCGAGCTGACTGATCTTTAAAATGATCTTTAAATTAAAAACTGAACCTGTTCCACACGGTTTGCGTTAAATTGTCTCTGAAAAGCGCCGTGATTTCCCTGATTTTTTTTCCCGATAACTCAGAGAAAAATTAGACTGAAAGAAGATGTTGAGCAACACTTGACGTTATAAACAAGTTAAAGGCTCTGATATGTTGGGACTGTTAAACAAACTGTAATTAATCATTCAAGGGTCATGTTAAAGGTGATTAAAAATAATTATCATTTTAAATATGGACAATGATCATTAAATGATATTTAAAATATTAAATAAATGAATTCGATCATTAATCATTAAATGATATTTAAATTATCAAATCTAATTACGACCAGATCTAAATACTGAATTAACAGCTGACGAAGTAGATTCAAACAGCTGCCGATGAGTTACCTTACTTTGAGAACCATGCACTTAATTAGTTACGCATTTATATCATTTATTTGACAAGAAGTCAGTTCAGAGTTGCTGATTTTGGATCAATTCCAGCCATTACAACATAAATGACAAACATGGATTAACTTAGTTATTGGGAGATAATTTCTTGTCTTATTATTCACACCTCTCCTTCTTAAGTCTTTTGTTTTGTAGGCGGCAAAGTATCAGGGAATTAGTTTATTTATTTATTTTCAGAAAATGCATCAAGTGACGCATTTAATGTTGGCTCATGCAGAGCCTGAAAAGTTCTGTGTCTTGGATGGATGCATGGATGGATGGATGGGTGGATAGATAGATAGATACTTTATATATTCCGCAATGAAAATTATAATGTTACAGCAGCATATCAACTAACAGACACAGAAGGAAAATATAGATATAATATATGTATAATATATGAAGTAAGCAGTGCAATGAACAGACAGTGAAACACCTATTAGACATAATAATAATAATGATGACAACACTAATAACAACAATAATAATAATAATGATAATTGTTATTATTATTATTATTATATTCACATATAGAAAAAGAAAAATATGGTTGAAATCATTTTAATTAGCGGAAGCTCAAAGGGAGCTGGTAATTCTCTCTGGTTGAGACAGTAAACAGCGTGCAGCAAGACTAAGAGACTTTGATCAGACATTTATTTCTGCTCTACTTAGAAACGTCCCTTTGCATCTGTGGTAAAAGAACTTTGATCCACCCACGTCGGTTCCTGGCGTTTTGATTGTGCATGGGCATTGTTGCACATCTGAGTGCTTCCATTGGGGGGCGCTGTCTGATAACATTTGAAGAACTACCTTCAGCTGCTTTCACATAATCACCATAACGATCCGAGCTTTGTTTTGACTTGTTAACACAGTAACCGTAACGTTCTTTCCATCTCTGTGGCTGTATGTGGTTGTCAGTGCTGATGACATCGTGGTGAAACTCAGCGGCGGTCAGCTGACCATGGACTACCTGGAGGAAAATGGCTTCAACGAGCCAATCCTGGTTCAGAAGAAGGACGGCCTGGGCATGTCCATGCCTGCGCCCACCTTCTACATCAGTGATGTGGAGAACTACGTCGGTAAGACACTGCACACCGTTTCTGGGTCGTATTATCAGGGTTCGGGTTACGTAGCCACTTCTACATCTCTGTTTCCAAAAATGTTTTGGCACTTTCACAAATAAAGACTTTAATTAACTGTAAAACCAGCACGTACGAGCAGCTATGATGG
This sequence comes from Hirundichthys speculiger, assembly GCA_018398805.1. Lineage (NCBI taxonomy): Eukaryota > Metazoa > Chordata > Actinopteri > Beloniformes > Exocoetidae > Hirundichthys > Hirundichthys speculiger. Next base: position 792,352 of record JAGFBZ010000940.1, on the reverse strand, counting down.
ATTCAACACTCAACCTGAGAACCGTTGGGCTGCAGCTCATCTGTCTGAAATGAAGGAAATGATCCCGGCCAGTCGTAGATTAAGTTATTGCTGTTGTGCTGCATGGGTCAATGCAACACAACAGAGGGAAGAAAGACGACAAACTCATTTTAGACAACTATTGAGTCTCAGTCTTCCACTGTTGACTGCGTCTGTTCTGCTGCAAAAACGCTTCAACATGATCCCGAATGTGAATCAGCTAAACGTGAATTAATCGTATGTTTTGCATGTTGTTCTCTGTTGTTTCACTGTTGCTGCTGAAATGTGGCAAAACCAGTTTATCAGTTCATCTTTCTCAGTAAAAAGGGAATTTTCGGCTTCTTCTTATTAGCCATCGGGCTGATTTGGATGGGAGGAGAGACTCGCTGAGGCGAAACCTGGATTAGATTTCACTGGTCTCTTGACCAGATATCAGCTTTCACTTTTGTTCAGCTGGCCTGATTTAATACAGCTTTACCTTATGAAGATGAAAGGGGTTTGTTGTGTGCTGCTCCAGAGGCGACACATGGGACGAGATCTCAGATCGCTAATAAGAGATCTCCTCACATCAGCAGTTTCTGATTGGTTTACTTGCTCAAGAAAACGCTTAACTTGTTCTCGTTGCCTTTCTTCATCTTGCTTTGCTTTGTTTCCCGTGTCGTCTGTGATTTTCTCAGGTCCCGACGTTGGCGTGGATGTCGTCGATGTCACCAAACAGACTGACAGCAAAATGAAACTCAAAGAGTTTGTCGATTATTACTACAGTACGAACAGAAAGAAAGTGTTAAACGTCATCAACCTTGAGTTCTCAGACGCAAGGTGCCCGCTCTCCGTCTCACAGAGCAGCTTGAAAAGTGCAGTTTCTAATAGGATTTAGGAAAACTCAAACTTTGTTTGTTTGTTTTTTTTGTGCCTGGGACAGGATGAGCAGTATAGTGGAGAGTCCACAGATTGTGCGGCGGTTGTCTTGGGTAGAAAACTACTGGCCCGATGACGCCCTGCTCGGAAAGCCAAAAGTCACAAAATACTGTCTCATCTGTGTGAAGGACAGCTACACAGACTTCCACATTGAGTGTGGCGGCGCCTCCGTCTGGTACCACGTCCTGAAGGTCAGTGACAGTAAGATGTCCGTTTATCAGTGAGCAGCGTTGCCTCTCGTCTGAGGAGAAACCGGCTTCTGCTGCGCTGATAAAAGATGATGAAATCTAAATTGTGCTTGCAGGGCGAAAAGATCTTCTTTCTCATCAAGCCGACCTCAGCCAACCTGTCTCTATACGAGCGCTGGAGATCGTCGTCCAATCACAGCGAAATGTTCTTTGCCGACCAGGTGGACAAGTGTTACAAATGCACCCTGAAGCAAGGCCAGACCCTGTTCATCCCATCAGGTCAGAGGTCACAAATACAACAGTGTCCAGTAACACAAATGATTCTGGTTCAGCTTTTCAAGTCCAGAAGACAAATCAGTGGTAGTACTTATGAATTACTTGGTTGACAGAAAAATCACAATCAGTTAGTCATATTAATATCCAGAAAAGCCAAACCTGTTTGTTCCCACTTTTTTTTAAATGTCTAGGTTTTCTTTTTCATCTTAGTTTTATGCTCTGTGAGTTTATTATTGTTGGATTTGCAAAATCAGCTTGGCCCTTATCTTCGTTCCCTGATATTTTACCAACATAGAAGCAGTCAGTCCGCCACAGGTTCTAATGTCTATCTCACAGTTTAAAGGAAATGATCCAAATTTGACATCTCTTACCACTCTACCATTTTGCACTCATTTACTCCAACTTACTGGAGGAGTTTTCGCTATATTTAAGTAAAAAGTACCATATTGGCCCGAATATAGGAACGACTCTGATTATAAGACGACCCCTATTTTTCAATATCATTTTGGGAAAATAAAAATATGATGAAGGCTATAAGGTTTTATTGTAATATTACTATGGAAAAAACTCCCACAGAAATAACATTCTGCTGTATTGTTAAAGATTTGAATGATTTAATCTTTTTTAGGAAGTATGGCACCATGTTTTGGTGTCAGATTTCCATGTTATTTAAGATCAAGGTATGGTTTAGAAAACTGTTTTAGAAAAATGTGTTCTCTTCAAATCTGAGAATATGACTGAATAAGCTACAACGATGTAGTTCAATAACTGCCTAACTATTAAAGTCGAGTTTTATTCAAGAACAATATAGATAATTTAGTCTGTAAAAAACTACTTCTGGACTCCAACAAAACTTTCAAAGCCCTTTGCTCCAATTGGCTGCGTGATTCCTCCATTCTTACTGGTTACCCTGGTGCAGCTCCATCTAGTGGCGCAGATGTGTAATTACAATGGAAAAGTCTAGTCCTCGATTATAAGACGACCCCCCCCATGTTTGAAAATATGATTCCTAGAATAAAATACCGTCCTATATTCGGGCCAATACGGTAGTTTGGGTATATGGGGTTAAAGCATCTCTTGAATGACTTCAAATGAAGACTAGATTTGTTTTATTTAGATGTTTCTGTAGTTTGTAGTCTACGGAGTTAGTTAGATAATAAGATGTTGTTGAATCAAAGTTTATGAAAATCCACATTAATGCTCACAAGATCAGGATACGTTGTGGAAAAAAAACCTCCCCAGCATTTCCTGGAGGTGTCCATTCAGTCTTCCATCCATTTGATCATCTACTTTACTCCAGTGTTTCCCAGTCCCGCTACTGGGGACACCACTGCCCTGCATGTTTTAGACTCATATTAATGGGTCATTAATAGACTCGTGCTGACGTGGTGACCCAGTCATGTGAATTGGGTTTATTGGAGGAGTGGCACATCTAAAACATGCAGGGCAGTGGTTACCGAGGAAACAATGCTCTGCTTTATACCTGCTGCAGCTAAATCCCGCCTTCTCATGAGCATCTCAGATTTGCTCCAAACATTTTACTGGACTGTTAAAAAAGTGTCTGTCCCTACAGGCTGCCAGTTCAGCTCATTTTGTGCATAAAATTGTAAAATTCCCCAGTTTTAACATTTCTAATGTTATCTACGTTCTGTTGTGAATAAAATATTGGCTCATGTGATTTGAAAATCTTTTCGTTTTTATTTTATTCAAAATTAAAAATAGTCCCAGCTTTTCTGGAATTGAAATGGTAACCAGTTAGCATATAGAAAACGCAGTCGGCACAGCATTGAGCAACCACACCAACTCCAGCAGCCTTCAGAATGGCAGACTGGTAATATTAAGACACTGGTTTTAAGGGAAAACACTGTTGTTTGCCTTTTTTGTGAACCTCAGAGAAGTTGTGACTCTGTGTGTTTGGAAAATCAAATTATTTTGTAAAAGATTCCACAGCAGCAACAGCTATGAACCCGCTCTAGAACCAGCCCAGCACCGGCACCAGAGTTAAGTTGTTCAGAAAGGGTTTAGAGAAACCTAATGAGGACTTGCAGATTTAGAACAAAACCTTAGTCACTGTGGCATCATTTATTTCACAGAAACGAAGTCAAAAAGAGAAAAATAATTGGAGCAGGACTTCCATAGTATTAAAGAGGAAACCCTGGTGAAGTGCTGTCAATCATCAGTCCTTGATAAACTGAAGATGAGCAGATGTGCAGACAGTTTGGCAGTTTGTTCGTCTAGAAGACTCAGGCATGTGTTAACACAGTGCCAAGAGGGAATGATATAAGAAATAGTCATAGAAGCAGTTGTGGCAGTCTTGAGTAGGTTATAAAACCATTTCCAAACAATTTGGAGTCCAACATTCTAGATTATTCACAAGTGGAAAACATTCAAGATAGTTTCCGATCTTCCCACGACTGGGGGTGCAAGCAAATTCACCCCGAGGTCAGACCATGTAATGCTCAAAAAAATGTAAACAAACCCAATCGTTACATCTCAGGTTCTACGGGACTCACCGAGCATATTAGCCGTTTAAAAGTCCGTGACAATGCAATCAGAAAAAGTACCGTTTCCGTACCTGGAAGGGTTGCCAGGAGAAAGCCTCCATTTCTGTCCAAAAGAACGTGGAAGTATAACTGAGGTCTGTATGACTGCACCTGAATAAACCATACGACACCTGGAACAGTTGTTATGGAAAATGCGTGTGGGCGAGACTGAAATAAAAAGCAAGCTCGTTCATTCTGTGCAAAGGATTGGATACATCCTGACAGAATAAAGCCGGCTGCGTTCTGTTTGAATGGCAACCAAGAGTAGAGTAGAAACTAGGCTTTTTACAAGAGGAGGTCAGAGAGAGACACTAGTGGTGGTAGAACAGTCAGATGAACCTGGACAAACAGTCCAGGCTTCAGGCATGAAAAATAAAGATAGAGTAATAAAACATAAAACTGTCGATCAGGCATGACCGATAAAAGCATAGACAACTTCACAAACAACATCTGTCGTTAACGTTTGAAAGCAGAGGCATCTTTCTGCTTTTCCTCTTTGTTTTCAGGATGTAGGACGCACCGGTTTTCTACGGACAATTGGATAGAACTGAAGTGCAAACTTCTCTGCAGCTGTTGAAATCACAGAGGCTGCAATCAAACCAAATACACGGGTCATTTTTTTAAAAACTGACGCCCACATATCTGAGATGATGTCATGTTGCTGGACGTCTCCGTTCGCTGATCCCTCATGGGTGACACCAGCATTCCTCTTGATAATTGTTTTCATTTGTACACTTCTTCTAATCAGTTTTTTTTTTTTTTTTTTTGGTGTGTTCAATGTGACTCACTTCATCAGTGAGTCAGTGACGGTTATTCCTCCCCAAACTGCGCTGCATCCATGGTCTCAGGGCCAACGTCCTTCCTTGTTGTTCCGTCTCAGTCAAAACATGCGTTCATTAGTCCTTCCTGTCCTCTGGCTCAGCCACAGTTTCAAGCAGACTTTGTTCACGTCCAACTGGAAACTTGTTTCTGATTAAGTCGCACGGCGCTGTTCAGCTGCAGCGCACATTGATTTTTCGTGGCGCCGTCATCGCACGCTGCCTCATCACGATCTCATCAGAGGGCGCACTTTTCACGCCTTTCCAGCGTTGGCAGGATGAGCATCTGTATTTCTCTGGTGTGAAGGACTGCATGTCAGGAGAAAAGTTTGTTTGTTGGGTTTGAGTTAGAAAAACTCAAGATCCTTCTAACCCGAGTTGGGTTCCTCTTCTCAAGGCAAAACTTTTTAGTACAAATTTTGTTCAGACCTGTAAAGATTTCAGTTGAGATAATAAAAAAAATCACTAAAAATAAACCGCTTGCACTAATGTTTTCCTTGTAGGTTTTCATTTTTTTCTTTTTGTTATAAATACCATTATTTTTGGATTTACTCGATACAGTTGAGGGAAATTTGATTAATTAAGCGTTAACAAATAAGTAAATGCAATTTAACTTTCCGCTCATAATTAGATTTAACAAAATTTTCTCTTTTCTTATGAGTATTTTTTGACGAAGCGTAATGTTATTTACTTTTGCCCCTTTTAACTCATGTTGTCCCGACCAAAAATAACCTTTCAGAAAACCACAGTCTTTATCATTAAAAGCTTTAGACAAACGAATTAAACATGTGTAGAAAGTGAAGGTTAATTTTTGGGGATAAATATATTGCCTTGTACAGTACGAGGTAAAAGACTCAGCAGCTTACCTCACTGAGATGAAATAAAATTCTCTCTGTCAGTGCTGAATATAAAAAGCTTATACGTCCACATAGATGTTGAAATGACTGACTAAATGTTGTCTATGTGAGACTCTTCTTCTTGGACCTCAACCCTTGTTTTCTTCGTACCCGTGACCTCTCTGAACTGAACAACTAACGGTCTTCCCTCCTAACCCAGTCTCATCCAGTCATTTTTAATAACCTCTAAATGTCCCATAATTAACTGCACTGTGTCTGAGAGGGAAATCTAGCAGGTGTTTATCAGGGGCTGCTGGATCGGTTTTTACCCTTGTCCACATTTTGTCCTTGTGTGCTCGTAGAACTGACTTTAACTCAGGTTGAGTGTTTGGTTGTTAGCACGATGGTTTTAATGTGCACAACTGGAAAAGAAGGTAACCAGTCAGAAAAAGCTCGCTCCACGGTTTAATTCAGAGAGCTTAAAGCAGACATTGAGAAAACTGGAAACGCTGGATGTATCTCATTCAGCCTTTTGGTTTTAGGGGACAGTCTTGAGCCTGATTTGTATCTGGACTGTTTTTGTTCATCTTGAGCTCTCTGAGCTGCCAGCAACAGTAGTTTCCTCAGGGACTTACTTTCATCGTTACTTTTGACTCTTCACATGCTTTTATTGAGGCACCGTTATCACCAACATGGCATAAACCGTCATGAACTAGCAGGTGATACTCAGCTGTCCCCATCCATGACGCCACAAGAGACTGACTGGACAACCAAGGACATCCAAGACTTGGATGACTCCTGTTACTGAGCTCAGATCAGACTAAAGTTTTTGTCTTTGGGCTGAACTCTTCAGAAACAGGTTGTCTGGTCCAGTAGAGCTGGATGGCACTAATTTGACATCTCTAAAAATGACTCTGACCCCTTATTAAGTTGGACTTCCCCGCTGGATCGGTCACCTCTTTGGCCTTGACGGCTTCGAGAGTCTTCAGGATGTGATGACTTTACGCTTCCTAGCCTTCCATCATCAATATTAGCAAATACATAACCACATTTATTTCACCACAACTTTATTATTGGCTCATGGGAGTCCATCTGGTTGTTACAGTCTGATAATAAAGCTCGTGTCCTGTTACTTGGTTAGACTGATGTTGCCACTAACTAGCCTGTGATAACAGAAGTCAAGCTGAATTATTGATTGTTTTTGTAATTTTGTCATCTTTTCTTGTTTTGCTCAGGATGGATCAATGCAATACTGACTCCGGTCGACTGCCTGGCATTCTCTGGACACTTTGTGCACAACCTGAGTGTTGAGATGCAGATGAGGTTTGGACGTTTGCCTTGTAAACATTCATCCACTACGCTGTATTTTGATGTGGTGTTTGGTAATTCGCCCTTTTCTCCCCCTGCTTCCTGTGATCACAATGGCTCATGGAGCCGGTTGTAATCCAGGAAGAGGGTGTGTTAAGTGGCTTCGAAGGCGGGGGCTGATTTCACTCCGTGGTTTCCACCGTGGCCTTCTGACCTCTGTAATCGACGCCATGCAAATAAAGTTGAATTGAACTGAGCTGAATTGATCAAAGGCTTGTTTTAAGCTACAAACACAATCAATTGGGTATATTATTGAGCTCATTTAGAAATTGTGAACTTCATGATTTAAAAAAAAAAACAACTACTCTTGTTAAAAATGACATAGCTGTATTGGGGTTTATCCTTCTCAGAGCGTATGAGATCGAGAAGCGACTGAAGGTCAAAACTCTCACCCCTTTCCCCAACTTTGAGACGGCTTGCTGGTATGTGGGACGGCACCTCCTCGAGCAGTTCAAAGGTGAATTCTTAATTATTTCATGTCTTTACTGAATTCATTTTTGCTCTAATATGTGCTATTTTAAAATAAACTGGGTTTTTTTTTTATTCAGAGGAATGCATGAAGCAGAGAAAACAAACACTGTCAGAAAGGCCTTTTTCCCGGGCCACACATTAAGTGAATGGCTGCATGTCTGCTGTGCAGATGAGGAGCTGGAAGCTGTAATATTATTTCAGTCTTTAAATCAGTGCATTGCAGAGTTCACAGATTATTAGCTTCAAACGGTTTGGCCCAGCTATAATCATTTGCTCCATTACAAGCCGCTGTTTAAACTTCCCTCAGCTGGCTTGGGACAACTGTTTATGTTTCCAGCATTTTCTGTGTTTTTCTGCGTGTGTGCGTGCGTCAAAGCTGGATTGCTTTTGTGTGTGGTGCACACCACATCTAACTTATTAGGGCTTCTCATCAATAAAATAATCTTTTATTAACCTTCAAGGTCGTTTTTTTCATTGCAGGACAGAGATTCATTTCAGTGCTACTATTATACTGCCTCGGCTATATTAATCATTTCCTGTTCTGTGTGAATAACCACTTGAGTTGACAAGAATTCTTATCTAATCAGAAAGCCATTTTGTGCCATTAAAGCAAGTCAGAATAGTAATCTGGTGATCTAGATCATTTCTTAGTAATAGCAAGATTAATTTGTAAGATTGTAAGATATGGTATCAGTCTGGGCTCTAATCACAGCCGTTGACTCAAAACTGCTAAAACTGAAAACAGATCCGAGACAGAGTCCAGTCCAGTTGTTTCGCCAGGAAACATCCTCCCTCAGTGTTGTGGTTGTGGCTCGTACGCCCTAAAGTATCTGCTTGGTCTCCTCCGGGTGCTCCAGTTTCCTCCCACCCCAGAAACACGTTGTTTAGGCTAATTGGTAAAACTAAATCCTGCCTGGGCCTCATATACATTAACTATAATGTAATCTGATTGGACCAATAATTATCGTAATAGTGGGAGTTATTAGAAGGATAATTTGGTCCATTGAATAAATCGATCTAATGAATGTTGTGTGGCAGTGAGAGAAAACGTCCTGCGTGGTCCCTGGACTACAAATGTAAGCAGTTGTTGCTGTTTTTTCAGGCGCAGCAACACTTATAGAATAGAAGGATGTTGAGGAGTCTAAGCAGGGTGGTGTGTAGGGGTTATAATCGAGTCAATTAAAAAAAAAAAAAAGCCACGAGGGTGGATGTGTTGAGGTGCACCGTATGTCACTGTCTGGAAGACAAATAGTTACAGCCAAAATGCTTCAGTTAAAGTAACTGTCAAAGTAAATAACTACAATGAAGAAGAACACATTGTTAATATTATGTCAAAAACATGTTTACAGTCGAGATGAACTGATGGCAGCTGATAATGTCTCTCCTCACCAGTGATCACAGCTCATCTGGCAAACAGCTCCAACAGTTTCTTTTACAGTTGTGTAGTGTACAGTATGAAGTTATACCGTTATATTACTGAATACTGGACGTTGTGAGAAATTGTGCTTGTGGAAATGACAGAATTCCACGATCTAAAGACGGTGTCTTCTCCTCATCTTCACGGTCCATGACCAGCAACAAGTCCTCAATGTTTCGGAGCCACTGACTGTGCTTTGTTCGGTTTGTGCTAAATAAAGAATAAACACTAAGATGAATGAAAGGTTGGTCTCTCCGTTTTAGTCATTTAGATGATACAGGGTGATTTAGAGAGCTTGAGCTGGATGAAACTGACTCATAATTCAAGAATTCCAACATATTTCTGTTTTTTTTTCGGGGTCAGGCTGTCATGGGGGTGCAGGGGAGATGGAGGACCCGAACACAGGAGTTTAAAGAAGGAATGATTTATTAGCAAAAAACACAAAAATCCAAACAAAACTTAAATCCTGGAAAGGGGTAATCCAAAAACAATGACAGGAAAAACCGGGACCAAGAACATGGTGGCAGGCAGGATAATCCACAGGTGGCAAACAGGTAAATGAACAGATGGCTAAACAGAGTAACAACCAGAAAAACAAGTAAACAAAACGGACAGGAAAAACTCACAGGGACGCAAGGAAACGAACCAGAGCCGACAGGGGAGATGATAAGAACTTAAATATACAGAGCGACAAACAAGAGGCAGGTGCAAACAATCAGGATTACATAGGGAGGGAAGCAAAGCAGAAAACAACGAAGACAAGACAGACCTTTCAAAGTAAAACAGGAAACAGAGCAGATGAGGGACATGGCTGCCATGGCTGCCCAAACCATGACACAGGCCTGGTTAATTTAGTAAACAACACTGATTAGTAAAATCATTTTCAAAAAGCACTCACCCTTTTTTTACAGTGTCCTTTTCCTGAGCATAACAAATTAGCCCTCTGCAGTGGCGTGAACGTGCAGCAGGTACAGTTTAAGGTGTCATTTGTGTGAGCAATAACACGAAATGTCATATTTGTGACCTGATATTGAGTTTGGAGTCGTTTGGATTGAGGCAGAATGGAAACGATCTCTCACCACTAAATACCGCTACTTCTCTCCATTTGCTGGCGATTGATTTTTGCCAATGCTGTTTGCTAGTGTTTTGCTGAAATCTGCATTCTTTACACATTTCATTCAATTATTTGTATCTCTTCTTTTGTAGGTTTACATAAAGCAAATAAGCAACCAGCTTTATACCTGATACACGGTGCCAAAATTATTAATGGAGCCTTCAGAGCTTGGACTAAAAAACAGGTATGGACGCACACTGACATTTGTAGGAGATTGTGAGCTGGATTCACAAATCTGAACTATGGCCTGAGACTCTGTTATAAATGTATTTACAGCATTTGTAGGTCTGACATAATCTTAAAGAGCTGTTTTCTGTGTAACTGTAACAGGCCCTCTTGGAACATGAAGATGAGCTTCCAGAGAACATGAAACCATCACAACTAATTAAAGATCTTGCCAAAGAGATCAGACTATCAGAGGTATTTATACACACACACACACACACCTACACACACACACACACACACACACACGTGTCTTTACTGATTTTTGTGCCCTGGGCGCCTAAATGTGTTTGTTGCCAGCTTACATGTTATTTCACAAGGTTTCAGATAATTGATTTTTCCTTTTCAATGAACCAATTATTTGAACAGATATTTCATTTCATAACAAATGTTTCTAAAAAAAGGTTTTCATCTCCACAATACGCTTTTACAGACAATAAAAACAATAAATCAACAATATAATAACGTGGTAAAAGGGGTGAAACATGATTTAAGGCTCTTTTTAAGTTTTAATATAGGAGTTTTGGAGATTTTGGCTCAGCGCTGACAAATCGAACAGTTTGAAAACAACAGATTTATGATGAATTTTCAGCAAACCAATCTCAAACTTCACAGCCACGTGCACCGTAGTAAAGGTCAACGGGGTTAGGCTTGCATTTATTTGCTCCATTTAGTCATTTTTTTCAACCTCAGAATTATAAAAACATTACATAAGTACATTACATTCAAATTTCGATTGTTAAAAAAGACCTTGCTGAATGAAGTGTAATTTACAAATGTCAAACATTATAACAACATATCACAGTGCTGAAAATAATTCCCTTGGTTAATAGATAATACCTCTATCAGACTTCTTATTCTCATTTTTAACTGATCATTGAATAATAAATAGATACATTTATGCCTCATTGCAGAGCGCTTTCAATTATTTTGATGGGTTTAATGTTAAGTTACAATAAAAGGTTCACAGCCCAGTTCTCTGCTTTGACTTCTAGAATGCAACAAAAGCCATTAAGAGTGAGCCAAACATCAAGTTACCTGTAGAGGAAGCCGCCATCCACCCACTGTGAGCCTGAAGAACCCGTCTCCCCATCACATATCCCATCACCCAGTAGAGAAAAATCCAGGAAGAAAGCTTCCAAGCCCCCGAAACCTCCCAAACCTCCAAAGATACCCAAGGCTCCGAAGCTTCCCAAGGTACCGAAGGTCAAAGAAGCAGGAAAGAAGAAAGCAAAAAAGACAAAAGAGCTGTCGCCACCCCCCAAAACCTTCCAGCTTTGCAGCTCTCGAGTCCCACGCAAAGGACATCTTGAGTAAAATGGACCAGCCAAAAAAGACGAAGGTGAGCAGATTTAAATTTTTAAGAAATCTACGTTGTTGAGTTATTGTGTTTTTACCTCACGAGAAGTTTTATACATCACTTCCATTAGAAATGTTTGTTAATGTTAATAGTACACACACAATCCCAGAAATGCCAAGCAAAGATAAACACAGAAACTACATATGAATGGAAACTAAACTGCAGTTACAGCCCTAAAGTTAGCTAGTTTGTGAAATATCCTGTGCTAAGATCATTTTCAACTTTTATACTTTTTTTAAAAATGCACATGCACACACACAGGTGTGAAGACAACAGGATGAATGGCGGTCATGGTAGGGGACTAACAGAAAGAAACAGAGGCAGATTCCCTCCTGCATTTGTTGGTGTTTGATCTATTACAACGATTGATAATCAGCATTGACGTTCCAGTTTTACAGATGAAATGTCCGACTCGTCTAATCCGTTACAGCTCTCTGCCTGCCCTTAGACCAGCGTAGTTAATCTGAGATGGGTTTGTCTGTTAATACTTATGTCTGTCCTTTAATACTTTAAATTACCAGGCTTTTAAGAATGTCCTGAGTATGTCAGAGAAGGAGGTATCTAAGCAGAACACGGTGGAAAAGTTTGAAATCAGAGACCAGAATAAAAACAAGACTGAAGCAAAATGGAAGTATAAGGTAAGTTCTTCTCAGTCTACATGTTTTTTTTTTTTTTTTTGAATGATGGCTGGTTGTTACAAGCCAAAGTTTAAAAACCAAAAAAAAAAAAAAAAAAAGAATCAGAATCTGAAAGAATGTGATTTACATTGAAACCAATTTTGGCTTCATGTTATTAGTTCTTCTGAAGAGTTCTCAAAATTACAACTCCATGTCCACTTTAAAGCATTCATCAAAAAACATGTAAAGAAATTAAGCCAAGTGGTGTGTTTGAGGTCTACAGCTCATCGTCCAGCGAATCAGAGTACAGCTAATGACGTTACGCTACACTCACATGAAACATGTCACCCCCACAAAAAAAGCTTTGTTGCATGATTATTGCAGAGCAACCGAAAGAAGCATTTTCCAGAGAAAAATGTAAATAAAAACAGAATGCAATGTTTTGCAAATCTTATAAATCTATATTTTATTCCCAGTAAAGAACTAATCAGATGTTTAGACTGGGACATTTTACCATTTCATGGAAGTTCGGTTCATTGGCAGCATGTCAGGAACGTGACTGGGTGTAAAAGCAGCTTTTCAGAGAGGCGGAGCCTCTCAGGTATAAAGATGTGTCTAAACATTGTGGAACAATTTAAGAAAAATGTTCCTCAATGTAAAATTGAAAAGCCTTTGAAGATCCCACCATCTACAGGATGTAATATCGTCATAAGATTCAGAGAACCGGGGGGAGCGTCTGCGTGCAGGGGGACGAGGCTGAAGGCCAAATCTGGATGCCCTCAAAACAGGCATGATTCTGGACCGGACATCACTGCATGGACTCAGGAAGACCTCCAGAAATCACTGTCTGTGAAAACAGTTCACCCCCTAGTCCACAAATACAAGTTAAAGCTGCATCATACAAAGAAGAAGCCATATGTGAACATAATCCAGAACGCTGGCGTCTTCTCTGGAGCAGAGCTCATCAAAACTGCTCTGAGGCAAAATGGAAAACTGTTCAGTGGTCAGATGGAAACCATGGACACCATGTCCTGTGCACTAAAGAGGAGAGGGACCATTCAGCTTATTGTCAGCAGAAAATGTTGCATTAGTGTCTATTGCACGGGCAGCTTCCACATCTGGAAGTACACCATCAATGCCGAAGAGTATATAGAAGTTTTAGAGTACCATGCTCTCATCCAGACGACGTCTCTTTCAGAGAAGACCCTCCATATTTCAGCAAGATTATGCTGAACCACATACTGCCTCCATCACAACAGCATGACTTCACAGGAGAAGAGTCCAGCTGCTGAACTGACCTTCCTGCAGTCCAGACCTTTGACCAGTAGAAAACATTCACCGCATCATAAAACGAAAAATCCAGCAACGGAGCCCCAGGACTGTTGAGCAGCGGGAATCCTGCATCAGACAGGAATGAGACGACATTGTTCTCCTAAAACTCCAGCAACTGGTCTCCTCACTTCCCAGATGTTTCCAGACAGCTGTTAAAAGAAGAGGGGGATGCTACACAATGGTAAACATGGCTCTTTTGCAACTTTCTTGAGATGTTTTTGCTGTCATCAAAGTCAAAATGAACTTATATTTTCCTTGAAATTGCTAAATGTCTCAGTTTAAACATCTGATATGGTCTTTATGTTCTACTATGGAAAAAATACAGATATATGAGATTTGCAAATCATTGCATTCTGTTTTTATTTGTTTTTACACATTTGCATCCCAATTTTCTTGTAATTATGGTTGTACATATATGTGTGTCTGTGTGTGTGTGTGTGTGTGTTAGGGCTGCAGGATATTAGGAAAACGTACCACATCATAATTGAAAACTGTGATGGAGATATGATTTTTGTTATGACACAAATGTTTCAGTATCAGGAGTCAGAGTCTTTCTGCTTTGACCCGGCTTCTTTTCCCAAGGTTTCCTTGTTCATCTCTTTTCTTTCTGTCATCACAACGCTCTCCATGTAACGCTCTCCATGTAACGCTCACCATGTAACGCTCACCATGTAACGCTCACCATGTAACGCTCACCACGTAACGCTCTCCACGTAACGCTCTCCACGTAACGCTCTCCACGTAACGCTCTCCATGTAACGCTCACCATGTAATGCTCACCATGTAACGCTCTCAATGTAACGCTCTCCATGTAACGCTCTCCATGTAACGCTCTCCATGTAACCCTCTCCATGTAACGCTCACTCCATGTAACTCACCATGTAACGCTCTCCATGTAACCCTCTCCATGTACCGCTCACCATGCAACGCTCTCCATGTAAACCCTCTCCATGTAACGTCACCAACGCTCTCCATGTAACGCTCTCACCATGTAACCCTCTCAATGTAAGCTCTCCATGTAACGCTCACCATGTAACGCTCTCCATGCAACGCTCTCCATGTAACCCTCTCCATGTAATGTTCACCATGCAACGCTCTCCATGTAACGTCCAACGCTCTCATGTAACCCTCTCCATGTTCACCATGCAACGCTCTCTCACCATGTAACGCTCACCATGTAACGCTCCACGCTCCCACGCTCTCCACGTAACGCTCTCCATGTAACGCTCTCCATGTAACGCTCTCCATGTAACGCTCACCATGTAATGCTCACCATGTAACGCTCTCAATGTAACGCTCTCCAACGCTCTCCATGTAACGCTCGTCACCACAACGCTCTCCATGTACGCTCACCAAACGCTCTCCATGTAACGCTCCATGTAACCCTCTCCAGTAAGCTCACCATGCAACGCTCGTCTCCCATTTCCATGCAACGCTCCATGTAACGCATGTAACGCTCACCATGTAACCCTCTCCATGTAACGCTCTCCATGTAACGCTCTCTATGTAACGCTCACCATGTAACGCTCTCCATGCAACGCTCTCCATGTAACCCTCTCCATGTAATGTTCACCATGCAACGCTCTCCACGCTCTCCATGTAACGCTCTCCATGTAACCCTCTCCATGTAATGTTCACCATGCAACGCTCTCCATGTAACGCTCTCCATGTAACGCTCACCATGTAACGCTCTCCATGCAACGCTCTCCATGTAACGCTCTCCATGTAAGCAAGTATCAAAATTGCCATATTTGGCAGTGAGGTTTAGTTTGATTGGTCAAACATTATTGGCATTTAGAGTGTAAATTAATGGCATTAGGAAAATACTAGACCATACTGATGCAGCATCAGTATGTATGCTACAGCAGGGACAGCTCCCGGCTCCTTCCCTTCTGCATGCTGCACAGTATTTTCCCTCCTTCCTCTCGGAAGTCGTCTCTGTTCCTTCTTACTATGGAACAGTGAGTTTGGCTACGATCAATGCTTCTGCAGATGTCGACCACAGGACCATATCAGGCCATCAGGGGGTTTCCATGATCTCATTAGGGAACTTGAGTTGTCTCTCCAAGTCCATTCTCACCCACATCCAAGTATCAGGATGAAGCACTTCTTCTGGCTGATGTTCTGCACTTCAGCTCCTTGCTTGATGAAGTGAATCTGCAGTTGTCTGTATGCCTCACAGGGCCGAGTCATGATGCCAGTGGTTCAGGCTCAGAGATGCAGGCGACGGCGATGTCACAGATGTCGATTTCTGTGAATGAACAAATCACTGTCACTCACTGCAGCTCGGTAGAAAGGAATTATTCATTACATTAAGTTTGTGTGAAAACTCACTTCCATTTTCGCCTGCGGCACCTCCATTTTTATGTTCCCCGCCTTTTCAACATCATGAGATTGACGTAAAAGAAAAAAATGCATTTTTACCATAAAAAAAAAGAAAAACAACTCAGAGTTGTTAGAGACAAGAACAAAAATTCTTATGTGATTTTTTTTTTTTTTTTTTTTTTTTTGCCCGATACAGTTTGAATCTCACAAATGTACGTTTAAATGTTATGTTTAACAGACAGGATGAAATAGTGTTATGTTCCACCATCAGCATGCACCAGTATGCAGAGCTGATAAATGTCTTTTGGTCTCAAAGTTCAAAAGCCTGATTCACTTTGGTGAGTGACTCACATAAACGTGAGTCAGTGAAAGGGAGTTCCCCGTCACCAGTTCACACTGACCAGGTGAACCAGGTGAACCAGGTGAAGCACACTCACGAGTGCAATGTGAGAACGACCTTAACGACCTGACAGTATTATATCTTTGATTAACTAACTGATGTGCCACTCACTTCATATCATGTGACACAAATGTACTCATGGTTTTGTTTTTATTGGACTGTTCCAGAACAGTAAACCAGATTCCCTGCTGAAAATGGAGGAGGAGTGCAAATTTGACAGAACATCACCGTCGGGCAATAAAGACAGATTCAGTTTCACTATGTCTCACATGAAAATGCAGAGGTACGTATGAAACAGGGGCGATTCCCATATAAGGGTCTCTCAAGAAGAGCACGTCGGCCCTCAGAAGTGGTGTACTGCGATTGTGGAGCTATGCTAATGCAGCTATCAGCACAAAAGCCATTAGAGCTAACTGAAGCGCTTTGACCGGATACCTGGCTGACCCTCGCCTTACTCTCTTTCTGTCCTGTGGTTTCCCTTTCAGCTCCAAGATGCTGAAACCTCAAACCAACTCAAGTGTTTTTGGATCATTACAAAACCTTAAAGAGGACAAAACCAAGCCAGTGAGAGATGAATACGAGTACGTCTCAGATGAAGGAGAGCTGAAGATTGATGAATTCCCCATCAGGCGGAAAAAGAACACTGTTAAGAGAGATCTTTCCTGTGAGTATTTTGGGCATTTGTTTGAAATGTGGTTGGGAAGAAATCCCGACTCTATGAATATCAACCTTAAAATGAGTATGTATGGGGAAAAAGTATGGAAATTTTACAGGATAGTGGTATAAGCTGGTTTTATTAGCTTTACTATTTTTCTAGCACTAATACTGACAGAAGTTTGACATGTTTCTGTACATTAAAAGGGGCTAAAATGAGCTACTTTACAAATCCTGAATCACAGCTGTGATTTTTTTCAGGTTTCTTATTGGTCAGTTTTTGCTCAGTTCATTTGTTCCTGTGTGAGTTTCTTCACTGTAGCCTGAAATTAATGTCAGTGACAAATGTGGATGCAGGCAAGGTGACACAACTGTTCAACTGCTCAGAGTGGGTAGATTTACCTAAATTATCCGCCTGAATTCATTTAAAAAGTGTTTTTTGTTTGTAGGACCAACTCTGTCGTTCCAGTGAAACAATATTTTGGGACAGAATCTGTTTTTTTTGCTGTTGTTCAATGATGAATTCATTTTTTTTTCCCCTCCCAGTTTTAACAGACATCATCGAACCCCTTCAGCCAGCGAAAAAACCAAAGTTCCAACCCGTCGTGACCAAGGTACGTACCCCCCCCGTGCCATCTTTTTAGTTACCTTGCTTAAAATTAAACAGATTTGATGGTGGCATGTTGCTCTCCCTCCGGTGGCGCGGAGTCTGAATGCATTTACTGCTCAGGATTTCACGCGCCAGAACGTAGAAATAATCCTCTGGTCCTCATCGGAGTCAGAGGACTCCACGTAAATAAGAGATGAGATCAAAATAACACCACGAACACTGTCATCATACATGCTACGTTTAACAAAAGTCAAACTCAAATCCTGGACAGCATGAGAAGCTGCAGTTAAATAAGTAAATAAAGTTTCTTTTGTAATGTTAGGGCCGTGTACGTTTGGACAGTGACACTTTTTCTGATTTGTCTTGAAATGAAGTGATCAAAGTGTACGATTTCAACGGTTATTCAAAAGGTTTAAAAAAAAAAAAAATTTACCGTTTAGGAATTACAGCCTTTTAAAGAGAAGTAATTATTATACCCCATGATTCTGTGGTGTGTTGCAGCAGTAACTCTTAGTAGTTGTCATCAGTCCCCCACATCCACATCATTGTGGAAGAATTTTGACCTGCTTCACTTCACGGTAAGATAATATCGCTCAGCTCCTGGGGACAACACCAACAAAGATGAGAAAATACGACACTGAAGTTACAGTGTGTCCATGAAAACAAAAACAGACATAAATGAAATAAAGAACAAAATATGTAGAGCTGCGAAAAGCTGAGATGTCAGGTTTTTTAATTAGTTGGATTAGACTGAAATGGTCTGTATCGCACCTTTTCCATTCAGAGTGAATTTGCAGGAATAAAGGCACAAAATTTGAAGTAAACCACTCTGAAGTGGTAATCCCCTCTTAAAGGGGAACTCCCATAAATACAAACGCGTGCGTGCACAAAAATCACATGTCCACAGGTTTCAAGCAGCGATTTAACGCTGCACCACACTTGTATATGCAGACAGTTTCTTTTTTAATGCCAGAACTGTTAGTCCAATGTGCACCTTTATTATTTCTTGTCTATCAAATGGTAGGAGGGTTTTTCTAGTGGGATATTCTGTCTAAGGTTGTATAATAAACCATAAAACTGGAATGAAGCTGTCATACCTGTCTCTCTTTTTAAAATTAAATATCTGAAATGCAAAAGATCCCTCGAAACCAAGAAAATGGACTTAATGTCTCCTGACCTACAATTAACCCTTTTCTCCTCTTTCATGTCTGTTTTTTTATTTCTCCAAAACTAGACCATGGACTCCTCAGACGAAGAGACTCTACATATAGACACAGAGGCGAAGCCTGAGGTCAAAGGTCGCAACTCTAAGGTCAAGAAAAAGAGTGGAAGCGCTGCAGGGATCCTGGACCTCCTGCAGGCCAGCAAGCAAGTGGGTGGGATCGACTACAACACTAACAGGTAGACTCACCTGATCCTGACGTCACTCCTTTCTGCTTCTGCGCTCCTTTTCCCTTCCAGAGCAATGAAGCTTTCCTTCCTAAAGACGCCCGGGCCCGCAGAGCATGCACAAAATTAATCTTTTAATGGCTCCCGTGAGATCTCCCCTTCTTCTCAGTAAATTAATTTCGGGTCTCTGTAATGAGGCGAGTCACTGACAAACAAAGGCCTTGCTCAGCGACGGCGTAATCGAATGAAAAAGCTGAATTTCATACGTTTTCTCAGAGCTGGAAAATCAGTTAGTGACTGGGGCAACGGTTTACAAATATTCTGTCGGCAGTTTGTGTTAAGTCGGTGTGCGTTTCATCCCGTGTTAATCTATCAAACCCCTTCATGGCTCCAGGCTCTTCCCTTTCTGCTGTTTGCTGTTTCGTTTAGCTCTTGATGGTCTATTTCCACCACACTGAAAGCTACAAATGAGCAGTGAGAAAGGAAGAAAAAAACTGCTGAAATATGTAATTTTTTTTCAGATTATTGAAGGGTTTTGTAGAGTTCACCAGTGGTTGATAATCATTTTGGTCGTTGTTTCGGTTCAGTAGCTAATAGCTTAATAGGTGTGAGGCAGCTCTTTCCTGGCAGCTTCCTGAACTCGTCGCAGGTCCGTACATTTATTCAGATTCGGCGGTCTCACCTGTGCTCTTAAATGCTCAGTTATATCTCTCTTTTTCTTCACCTCTGCCGGTACGTTGACTGCCGTGTAATGGTTGTGTTGTTGTATATTTCTTATTGACGGACTTACAGTCAGCCGCCTGCGTCTCCCAGCACACAGGAGGCCATTCAGGGCATGCTGTCCATGGCCAACCTGTCATCTTCAGAGAGCTTGCAGCAGCCGTGGAGCAACAGCCAGGCCAAGAACAATAGTCAGTCCAAGAACAACTCGTACGGCTTGCAGGTCAGCAAGAAGGCCGGCGGGGGGGCGAGCGGCGGCGGGAGCAGCAACGTCAAGCGGCCAACAAAACGCCTCCCGAAGCAGCCCAGGAAAAGCAGCAGCATCGAGAGCATGGACTACGACGACGACCAGGATCACATGGACGCGTGTTTCAAAGACTCCGATTATGGTGAGCAATAAAAAAAAACACCCCTGTTTGTGATCACTGATTTAATTTGACTATAAGATAAATAAACAATGAGACATAAATATTGGGCTGTATGTATTGTTTAGTTTTGAACACATCAGAAAACCTTACTGGAGAATTGATGACATCATTATTTGTGGATGCTGATGCCAATCTGTCAAAAAAAAAAAAAAGAAAAAGCTTGTTCTCCAAATCCTAGTTTGGAGTGTTTATTATCATGTTTTCATTTTTTTAGCTTTTCTAATTATTATTCTGAAAACGTTTTTATCTAAATTCCCATGCAATGTATTTTATAGATATATTTTGAAACATGCTTTTTTTATAATTATTTTTCCTTTTACTTTTTTTTTTATTTATTCTTCAAAATGTCTTTATATTACAGTAAATTTACAATATCAAACCATTGAAATTACATTAACCGTAGTTTTGAGAAGTTTTAAGAAAATGTAAACGTGAAATTATAAAAATCTGAAACTGCTTTATCATTAAATTAAGACACGTGCACACAATTTTTCTATTTTTACATACATGTTTGAAAACGTGATAATAGAAATGTAAAAAAATGATCAAAATAGATTTCAATTTGTGATATCACATCATTCAGCCTTCAAGTGGTTCTTTCTTGGTCCTACTAGAAGTCACCAAAGGGAAATACGCAGGAGCCCTAACTGGTAAATAGTCTTGTAGCTTTAAGCTCTTTATACTGATACTATAGAGATCTACACAGATGTCTTTTTCTGTCACGCACCACTGCGCGCCTCTGACGATTTAGTGTGCAGGCCAAGGACACTTGGACGTTTGTACAGCGGGTCCAGGAATCAAACCACCACGACAAGCACAAAATAACGTGAACGCTAAAGACGAAACTCTTCAAAAGTCAAACAGATGAGAATATAATGACATCACGTGTTACCGCCGCCGCCGCCAACAGGTGCCGTTTAAATCAGCACGTGCTTCTGGAATCTTTCATCAGAAGAAGATGATGTTTGGTTTTTCTTGTTTCTTGTCTCATTTGTATTGCTCCATTTTCTTTGTGAAGTCCTTCCAACTGCAGCTGCCTGAACCTGCCCCGGTTGTTAATAAGCTATTAGCTCAAGCCGCCAACGGTTCTTTTACGTGTTTTTTTTGAACTCCTAATTAGTGTCTAATTAGTTGCTGGTAGTACGAGCATTCCTGCCCCGTAAACTTCGGGCTGGGATGCAGATTCTCTCAGCGACTGGCACCCGCCATCGCTTCTGTAAACAGGCCATTTTTAATGTTGATCATCTAATTATCAGATATTTAAGACTAGATTGGAATTGTTCTGCCGTGAGGAGTTGGGGGTGGGGGGGGCATCAACAGCTGTCTCGCAGCTGTCCTGCACTGGAAATATTCTCCATTTTTGGATTTTACTCACTGAGAAGCTTTATTATATCTCTCCGTTTCAGTTTACCCTTCGTTGGAGTCCGAGGAGGACAATCCTGTCTTCAAATCGAGATCAAAAAAGAGGAAAAGCAGCGATGACACTCCGTACAGCCCCACAGGTAAACGCCGCGTCGCCGCAGAAAGATCCACGTGAATTAAACGTGTTCCAAACCCTAAAATAAATGTCATCGTAGCCCGCGTTGGTCCTTCGGTTCCTCGACACGAGCGACCGGCGAGAGACGGCGCCCGTGTGGCCTCGATAGAAACGGGCCTGGCTGCAGCTGCGGCCAAACTCTCTCACCAGGTACGTTCAAGTTTATTTCACCTTCACAGAATGACGCCGCGTACGGCTGAAGCAGAAATGTGCGTCCCTGCAGGAGGAACAGCAGAAAACCAAGAAGAAGAAGAAAAGCACCAAAAAGAAGGCACTTGTGAATGAGGAGCTGCTAAAGGTTTCTCAGGACAGCAGCTCTCCGGAGCACAACCCGGACTCCCAGGACGGCAGCCTGACGGACCAGGAGTTCAGCTCCGGGCTCGTCAAGTCGCCCGGCGGGCCGCAGCCCATGGCGCCGGGGGTCTTCCTCAGCCAGAGGCGGCCGTCCGTGTCCTCCCCCAACAACAGCACCAACGCCACCAACACCAACAGCAACAGCCTGGCAAAGGGAGAGCGCGCGGGGTCAACAGACACCAAAGGTGGGCAGAAAAAAAAAAAAAAAAGCTTAAATTTTTCTTGTTACGATGGCAACTTCAGTCCTTTTTTATTTATTTATTTAGTTATTTATTTGGACGTTCCCCACGTCTAATGAGAATTTCCAGATAAACCTGTTCGGGTTTGCTGTTGTTGCTCTTTGGGCATTTAAGGTACATTAATGTTAAACGAACTGGAAGAAGGTAAATAATTTCTTAAGTTTACGCGCTCTGACGTTGAGCTTATTAGAGCGATAAATAATTAAATAAAACCATGATATGTTACTTAATCTAATGTAAATGTAGGAGCATCAGAAAAGAGAGAGAAGCGCTAGTTTCCGTGAATGTGACCCAGTCAGGATTCATCCAATTGTTTCAGTCTCATTGAGGAGCAATTATTTTATCCATAGGGGGAAAAAAAAAAAAAAAAAAAAAAAAAAGTGATTTTTTTTTTTTCAGTTAACTGGGCCCGTCTAACTCACCCTCGTGTCATTTCTCATTTTTTCCACAGCTAAGCGGTTAAAGAAAGGCATGGCAACAGCCAAACAGAGACTTGGAAAGATTTTAAAGATCCATCGAAATGGAAAGCTTCTCCTGTAGCACGGAGCAGACTGTTGAAGGACTCCACGTTCACGAGCCGGGTCGGTCCCAAACTCGCGCCCCGCTCACTGAGAAACAAGCCAACAACGAGGAAAAAAAAAGAAAGAAAAAAAAATAAACTGACGCGGGATGGCAGAGGAGTAAAATCATGCATTTTTCAATTTCTAAGAAGAACATCAGTCAAATAGGTTTTTGCCTCTACTAATACTTTATAACTTTCAGATGTTAAAGTGTACAGAACCTATTATAAATATTTTTTAAGAGAACATGTTTCATTTTCCTACAGCTGTCAGTAAATCAGGGGTTCGCGAAAAAACATGAAGTAGAAGTACATTGCAGTCATTCCAAGTTTTGTGAAAGTATCCGTTGCATGTGTTGGGTTGCATGTGTGCTTGGGTCACGGTCAGGGGGGAGGGGGGGGGGGGGGGGGGGGGGGGGGGGGGGGGGCGGGGGGGGGGGACTCCGCCCGCGGATGCAGCTTATCATCGTCACACCGAGGCGAAGCGGGAAAAAAACCCTCCCTTGATCGGCGTTTATTTCTTTTATGTTAATACTTGATGCAGAGCACTATCAGCGCAGATGTTGATCATGTGACCCGACGGGAGACGAGGAGCGACCTGGAAAGCACAAAACGAGTCACGGGCCGAGGTGTGTGGATGTTTCTCCCGACCTGCACCAGGATGTTGGTCGGGTGGGCGGGTTTGTTACACTACATGGGACCTTTAACTGATGATAAGCCTCATCCACGTCGGGTCTGCGGCGGACGTGCGGATACTTTCTCTCTTCTTTTGCTTTCACCGGTAGCACCATCAACCCAGAGTCATCTCTGCCTCCGTACGGCTTCAGAGTTCAGTATAGAGAATGTAGCTTGTACATAGCTTTCTAGCTTCAACTTTTTGTAGCCAACATTTTTTTACCAGTTTTTAATTGCGTATAGGCACACAACACACACACACACACATATAAATACATCCATATACATGTGTTGTGTGTGCGTGTGTGTGTTCCTCTATTATTTTTTTTTGCAGAGATTTTTTTATTTTCAGTTTGAAAGGTGCTGCCTGGAAAACAACTGAAGAAATGATTCATTTTACTGTCATATGGCCTTACATACACAAAGTCTATTGTATTGTGATTATGTCCTGAACAAGAGAATAAACTTTGAGGAAAAAAACAAACAAACAAACAAAAAAAAAATACAAACAAAAAAAACAAAAAAAGGAACACAAATTTCTATGACCAGCCTCTTGTTCGACCTATAATATCCTGGAGGGTTTCAGAATTATTTTACTGGCACCTTGTGAAGTGTTTATGTGTCCGTGATGTAATTTATTAATGTTTGTAGCTTTTTTATACTTGTAAAATTCTTAGGAGTTTTGCTTTTGAATATTTCATCGAGTTGTGAAATTACCCACTAATTTCTTTTTTTTTTTCTCTCCTTTCTTTTTATTTTATTTTTTTTTTAAATGTGTGTATTTGGGAGACTTCACAATTATTATGAACTGACATCGTCATCCTCCATCCTGTCCACTTCCGATGCAGGATTTCTTTTTCCTTTTTTTTTTTTTTGTTTTTGATAGCTTAAAGCAACCTCACCCACGCCTTCATTACAACCATCTTCTTCGTTCTGTTTCGGTCGGGACATTTGGAGCACGGTTTCAGTGCTGAAAACGTCCTGACCGAAATGTTTTTACGTCACCTAAGAAATGATATTCATTCAGATCAAACTCTGTCTGCGAGCTCTATTTTCAGGTTTTTATTTGTACAGTTTGTGCATTGCTTTGCTGTGGTTTATTTTTCTATGTCCGACCCATTAAACACATCCACTGTACCACAACAGTGAATGGTACCTGTTGTAGCTGTCTTCCCTTACTGTTATTTACAGTATTAGTATTTACAAACCTTTTTGATCTGAATATATATTTTTATGTATTTAGATGATTCTGTTTGGAGGTCATGGTTCACTTTTCTAAGACTTGGAGAAATGACAAACTTGAAGAACAAACATATTGTCGTTGAATGATATGATTGTCCGCCTTGTTTAGTTTTGCAATACAGTTACTGTGGAAAACCTACTTTGTAACGTGTTCCTCTCCCACTTGCAATATGAAAGCTTCTGTGGTGACAACTAAAAATGTTATTTTTTTCCTGCTTCCCATTGTCATGCTTTGAAGCCATATGCAGCACCACACTCATCCCAAACCAATCTTTTTTTTTTTTTTGTCTTTATGGAGATGAGGCCATGCTCTCTGTTACTGGGCTCTACGCGCAGCTTTTGCCAAGTCATTAGTTAATAAAACCAAGACAAATCCAACAATATTAAAACTGCATTCATGCAAAAGTTCTTCCAGCAGTCAGACTCTCTTTACCCGCTGAGCTGATCCTTGTAGTTTTCCAGATTAAAGTTGGTCAGATTTAGAGGTGAAAAGCTCACGACGTTGAGTTTAAAAAAATTGTAAAGTAAAGAAAGCAAGAAAACATTGAAAGAATAAAAAAAATAAAGTGAACTAAAAATGCAAAGTTCCAGATGTTGATGCTTGGCCGTTTAAAATCCTTTTTATACATGTGTTCACATCATATAGATTTTATCAGCGTAATCAAAACTGAAAGACACTTGATAAATGATCAGAGGTTCATTATTTATTTATCCCGTTTTTCCGCTTCAGATTTTCTGATGAGTTTGGAAACGTTAATTCTGTAATTCGGTGCGATTTTTGGCCAAATTCCACTGAAAGCCACGAACGCCTAAATTTTCTCTGAAGGTTTTTAGATTCATTTTCACTCTGATTTTTTTTTTTTTTTCTTTCCCTCTAATACGTGCAGACTTATAATCTGTGAAATGGAAGGACAGCTTATTTCGAAAGGATGTGAAAATAAACGAAGAAACTTAGTGACAGCACATTTTGAACTAAGAGTCTCCAACAAAAAGTAAATTAACTTCTCATTTTTTGTAATTAAAGATGGATTGCGCTAATTAAGAAGTTATTGCATTCATTATCTTTCCTTTTGCTTTAATTCTAGACTAATAACACATCTGGACTCAACTGATAGCACAGAAATAAAACATGCCGGGATCTTCTGGTATCTATGCATGCATGCGTGCGTGCGTGCACGTGTGTGTGTGTGTGAGCGCTGCAGCCAGGCAAAGTGGCTGTTAAAGGTCACGACCTTTTTTCCACACTGGTTAGTATCAGTGTGTGCTGTTATTGTTGGATAATTGTTAACACAAGAATCCAAAAGTGCTCGGACGTCCACACACTACCGAGTTACCAGAGTTCCTTCAGTTTACCAAAAAAGCAGAATTAAAGCATAAAATTAGGCAAAAGATACAAGTAGGATATATTGAAAGCAGGCTACTAACCAGTGTGTGTCACACACAAAAGTTAAACTCAAATTCAACCAGGAATCTTAATAATTCACATTATTTTGGCTGTGGAGCTGGTAAGAAAAAAAAAAAAAAAACAAGAAGCATCCTGAACACTTCTTCCTCTCCTTTCTTACATACTGTTCCCTCCAAAGGGCAAGTGGGATCACAGTTTAAATGTGAGTGTTTGAAAACAGTGTCTGCAGAGTGTTACAGTCTGACTGCATTCATGGCCGGGCCGAACCGCCTCAGTAATCCCAGATGTGAAGGCCCCTCTGGTCTCGTAGAGGAGTCCCCAGCGGTCCGCAGAAACGTGCCATATGAAAGATGTCTTAATTGTGCAGGAATGTCAGGTTCATTTTTTGTCTCTGTGTGGCCCTGCGACGCTGCAACATTCCCCTTCACCTCGCACCGCCACCCTTCGCTTCTGCCCTTTATTCCATCCGTCCTCTCGGGTTCAGGGCTGTAATTAGCAGCAGGTCTGTAAAGGCTTCTCTCAGCCCGGCGGTTATCTGCTCGCTAAGAGTCGAGGGGTCGCCACTGTTAGCGGCGGCGATAACAAACTGCTATGTCGGCCAACAGGAACCTCCCTGCTGATGTTATTATTACTAGAGATATTATTACTTCATAGAACGTATTCACCAAAATATCTCATGTGATTCCATGAAAATATTTCAAAGTTGGTACTCTTTCAGGGTCATCTTATTCTCCAGCGTCTAAGTTTAATACAGAGGTGAACACAAACTCTGACAAACAGCAATATGCCATTATTTATTTAACGAAACCAAAATCTGTGAGTTCCAGAGGGTCGGTTTTAGCCAGGTGCTGCTAATCATTAGCCCTTGATGAATTAATCATCAGCAGGTGTGGAGATCTGCACACGCGTTTCGGCAGGTTACTCGTGGAGACCCTACGGATGTGTGTGAGCTGAGAGAATGATATAAGCGATGGCATCTGTCTGGAAAGGCTCAGAAAACCCTTTCCAGAGTATTCAGAGTTCAGCGTATTTAAGGTGAGAAATATTATTCACGAGTGGAAAGTGTTCCAGATTGAAGATGTCAGTGAACGATCCCTGTTTTAAATGTTAAAACCAGTGACGGTACGTGAAGATGCCTGAGGGGGTCATGGTTTGTTTGGAAGTTCATGATCAAAGCTACCAGCTAATCTTCATCTGAATGATTCAACAACAAAAACTTCCAGGTTTTGGCCTAGTCCAAGTCCAGACCTGTTTTTTTCTTTTCTTTTTTATGTTCAAATATATTTTTTCATTAAAAAAAAAAAAAAAAATCACATACAAATATACAGTGCCTCGCAAAACAATTCAGTGAACTTTCCTATTTTAATTTTTTGTGAAGAATCAACAAGTGGACACCATTGGAACTTATTCATTTTGCAAACATGCATTGGTCCCCCTTGCAGAGACTAATTTCTCTAAATTGGTCCATTCTTCCTGTAAAACAGCTGGAGCTCAGTGAGGTTGGATGGAGAGCGTTTGTGAACAGCAGTTTTCAGATCTTTCCACAGATTCTGGACTGGATTCAGGTCTGGACTTTGACTTGGCCGTTCTAACACCTGGATACGTTTATTTGTGAACCGTTCCATTGTAGATTTGTCTTTATGTTTTGGATCATTGTCCTGTTGGAAGATAAATCTCCGTCCCAGTCTCAGGTCTTCTGCAGACTCCATCAGGTTTTCTCCCAGAATGCTCCTGTATTTGGCTCCATCCATCTTCCCGTCAGTTTTAACCATCTTCCCTGTCCCTGCTGAAGAAAAGCAGGCCCAGACCATGATGCTGCCACCACCATGTTTGACAGTGGGGATGGTGTGTTCAGGGTGATCAGCTGTGTTGCTTTTACTCCAAACATATCGTTTTGCATTGTGGCTAAAAAGTTTGATTTTGGTTTCATCTGACCAGAGCTCCTTCTTCTACATGTTTGGTGTGTCTCCCAGGTGGCTTGTGATAAACTTTAAACCAGACTTTTTATGGATATCTTTGAGAAATGTCTTTCTTCTTGCCACTCTTCCATAAAGGCCAGATTTGTCCAGTGTAGACTGATTGTTGTCCTCTGGACAGACTGTCCCACCTCAGCTGTAGATCAGTTCATCCAGAGTGATCATTGGCCTCTTGGCTGCATCTCTGATCAGTCTTCTCCTTGTTCCAGATGAAAGTTTAGAGGGACGGCCGGGTCTTGGTAGATCTGCAGTGGTCTGATTCTCCTTCCATTTCAGTCTGATTGCTGCTCAGAGCTCCTTGAGATGTTTAAAGCTTGGGAAACCTTTTTGTATCCACATCCAGCTTTAAACATCTCCACAACAGTATCTGGGACCTGCCTGGTGTGTTCCTTGGTCTTCATGATGCTCTCTGAGCTTTAAACAGAACCCTGAGACGATCACAGAGCAGGTGCTTTTATACGGAGACTTGATTCCACACAGGTGGATTCTATTGATCATCAGTCATTCAGGACAACATTGGATCATTCAGAGATCCTCACTGAACTTCTGGAGTCAGTTTGCTGCTCTGAAGATTGTATCCCTCATATTAAAACCCACTACAGTCAGATGATTTCTATTACATATGTACACACACAAAAAAAAAATTGCACATGACTGTAAGCACAATTACTGAAACATCAGTAGATAGAAGGGGAAACATCTCCACTACTGACTAGGAGGTCAGTTTTGTTGCAGTTCCTCAATCCACCACTGGGTGTCTTCTCCAAAACAGAGCAAAATTCCCATTGACCCCCCATACTTAAATCCTGGTGCAAAAAAATGATTTTTTGGACTTTTGAGATTAGATCTAACGTCCATGACAACTGTACAGAGAGGAAGGGGCTTTTTTTTTTTGATACCACAAATTAGATAAAACAATACAACTCATTTCATCATTTCTTCCAGAGAATATGTTTTGTTGGGCTTGTTGTGCTCATTGTACTAACAGACCTCCTCCAGCATGGCTCAGGTGAAGGAGCCAGGAGCCAGAGGTGATCTTTCAAGGATTCTTCTATTCAGAAATCACTGGACATCGCTTGTGACCACTGAGGACAGACAACCAGTGGGTCCCTTTGCTGGTCCTCATTTCAGCTTTGGCAGCACTCGCTTCAGATGTTGCTCCAGCAGCAGCACCTTGGACAGATTTGATCAGAATGAATGCAAAATAATATTAATTATTATCCTGGATTAACATGATCTAAGACTAGATAACTAACTGTAACTGGTGGATGTGTTCCAGCCGGTTTCTCAGCGCTGCTAGTTCCACCGTTATACAGCATGGTACAATAAAAAAGAGACTTCAAAATCACTCTGTAGAAACCTCTGAGAACCAGAAGGCTTCTCCAGCTCAGTAAAACAATTATAATAAGAATACTTAATGATAATGTAATGTAGATTAAAACAAGAAGAAAGAAAATGCACGGCTCAAAAAAAGTAATTCCCAATTTTACTAAAGTACAACGTTTGATTAAGTCCCTTTTTATACTGGACATATTTTACATTCCAGTCTGCAGGTAGGACTTATTGACATATTACCCTTCCAACAAGTGCATACAGGCTGCATATTCAAAAAGCTTTCTTCTAAAGGATCTTTCAGTGATGGTATGCAAGGTAGTTGAAACTTCCAAACACTTGTCAAATCAAACAATGCGTCATCGCCTCAGCTTGTAACTGAACGACTGACAGCTTTAGTCCCAGAAACAGACACAGCAGCTCTGTTTTATAGCGGCTGTTTTCCTTCACCTTTGGCTGGCTTGAAAGGTTGGAAATATTAATAATAATAATATAGAAAAAATTAACTCCAGAAAACTACTGTCATGGGTTAAATTAAAGCGTTCATGAGCATGATCAGGTGGTGTTTCACTGACTGATCAACAACAGTCTCACACAAACAATCAACCTTTTTTTCAAACCTTTCTTTTTGATTAAGTTCATAGTGAAGGGACAGGTTCATCGCTGATGATGTGGCTACTCTTCTCATTTTTGTCTCCTTCCTGTCATCTCAGACTCCTGATCCAGTCTGGTTCTGGTGGAGGTCTTTCCGCTCTGTAAAGCGGGTTTTATTCCCTCTCCACTGTCACCTCAGGCTTGGTTGGGCTGGGGGATCGGGTCTTTCAGCTGGACTGTTGTAATGAACTGGGATTATGGGTTTTGAACTCAGTTAAATTGGAATAAACTGGATCATGAATTAGATTATACATAAACTGGAACCAGTTCTTCTAACTTTGATTGCTTTCTGTGCCTTGAGAATTATTTGTTGTGAATTGGGAAGGTACAAATAAAGTGAATTGAATCGAAATCATAGCTTGATGACAACATATGTATTGCAGAAATATTGTTTCTATATACTAAACAAACAAGCAAATAAAAAAAGACAATATTTACTTCAGACTCAAGCAGCGGTGAGCACAGTAGCTCACACCAGGAGAGCAAGTCCATCACTGTTACTCCTGAATCGATTAATTCCTGATTAGCAACTCCATTATCTCAAAAACAGTCGACATAGTCATTCATCCAATTAATATTAGTGATCACGCACCAATCTCTTTGATTCTAAATATAAACAAACATGTAAAAACCAGCAACAGATGGCGTTTTAACACATCACTACTGGATGATCCTTCTTTGACAATTATATTAAAAGAAAATGGGCATCCTTCCTAGAAATTAACGACTCACTAGAAATTCCTCCTTCACTTCTTTGGGAAACAGGGAAAGCAGTGTTAAGAGGACAAATTATCTATTAACTCGACTTATTAAAAAAAAAGAAAGAACAAGAAGAAGAACAAAGTTTGGAAAAAAAAGATTAAAGAATTAGAATTAACAAATGCTAATAACCCCACATCTGGAACTCAATCAGAACTACAAAACTGTAAATTACAAATTAATGAATATTTAAATAAAAAGACTAAATTTCTCATCCAGAGACTCGGGACATGAGCAGTTTGACTACAGCAATAAATGCAGTAAATATTTGGCAAATCAGATTAAGAGGAATAAAGAAAAATCAACAATATCCACAATTGTAAACCCAGAAGGCAAAATTGTACAGACACCTGAAGAAATAAACGAAACATTCAGGAATTTCTATCAGAGCCTTTATTCCTCTCCAAATAAATCAAATTTACAAGGTATTGATACATTCCTAAATGATATTAACCTTCCTATAGTGCAAAGAAATGGGTGAGCTGTAGAGACGAGCTGCCAGCTTCAGCCAGCGCATTCTGGAAAAAATTAATATATAAATATTATAATATTGATAAGGAACTGCAGTGTTACAGCTGTAAAAGTGCACTGCCTTTCTCTCCTGGTGTGTCGGCACTGCGGGAGAGCCTAATTCATTTAATTTCAGATTAGTTTTGTCCATCTATACCTGCTTCGTCTTCTTTAGGGTCGTAGTTCAGCCCGGACAGGTTGCCAGTCCGTCGCAGGGCCACACATTCAGATGAACAAGCAGACACGCTCACACTCATTCCTACGGGCAATTTAGCCAAGGCAAGTTTATGCGTAGAGCACTTTTCATACACAAAGGCAACTCAAAGTATTTTACAAAGGCATGAGGATGAAAAGAACAGAAAAAACATTGATAAAAAACAACATAAGAATGCAGATAAAATCCATAATAAAACCACGACAAACAGCATGGATAAGTAAAAACAGTGCAGTAATGGGTCCAGCATAAAATTTGATTTAAATTAAAACAAAGGCACAGGAAAAAATAGCAGAGTTTGCAGTTTAACTTTAAAAGTGAGTTGAAGCACATTTGATATCAACAGGAAGTTTATTCCATCTGTTAGCAGCTACATGGATTTTCACTCTGTTTGGTTCTGACTCGAGGGTCCACCAGCTGCCGCTTAAAGCTCTCAAAGCTCTTCTACAAGGAGATCATATCAAACATACAGTCATGGAAAAATTATTAGACCACTATTTTTTCTTCAGTTTCTTGTTCATTTTAATACCTGGTACCACTAAACGTCATCATGTGACTAAAACAGACAGAAAAGAAAACACTGAAGCATAAAAGCAGTGTTTTTGGCAGTACAACGCCATAGCTATTGATGTAAAAACTTAAGCGATTTAGGTTATAATCAAGAAAACCATGGAAAATGGTAAGATATCAGCTCTTAAATAAAACTCTTATGAGCAATCTTTGTGGTTATCGTTATGTTTGTCCAAACAAATGTACCTTTAGTTGTACCAGGCATTAAAATGAACAAGAAACTGAAGAAAACAAGGGTGGTCTAATAATTTTTTCCATGACTGTATCTCTATCTGTAGCTATGTATCCATGTCCCTATGACTATATTTAACTAAACAAGACTAAACACTTGACATTCTAGATTTTGGTACATTTTAATTCCATTGCATCTTAGGGGGGCATACAACAAGGTGCAGATGATGACACGGTCCTAGATATAACAAAGCTGTTAGATTTAAACAAGAGAGAAAGCGTTATGAAGGGATGGAAAATCCCCAATAGAAAGTAGAGTCTCGGTTGTTGCTTGCAGCTGATGTTTAGTTGTCCAGGACCAGAACCATCCATACTGTTCTGTCTAGTAATGTGATATAATGTTCACATATTCTGTCTCTCCATGACCATCACCTGTTAAAGAGTGATGGAGGTGAGGGGATGTAGGTGGGGGCCCAATTCTAACCACTTGAAGCAGCACCAAGATCCATTATCAATGTGAGAGATGGGAACGTTGAGGTGTGAAAGGGGGGGGGGGGGGGGCGGTGGTCCTGGAAGGGTGAGACGTTTGTTTGGCTGGGGGGGGCAGAAGACGAGGGACGGTGAGCTCGTTTCTGTCCAGTTGTTTCCAGCTGAAACATGTTAATAACAACTGCAGTAGGTTTTCAATGAAAGCCTTCAACTCGTTAGCTTAATTGCATCCAGGTAGCCTGCAGAGATGAAAGAATTTCATGCTATTTATAGAGTGCGTATGTAGCATTAGTGTGTGAGCTAGAAACTTATTATGAAGGGCTTTGTGGAACCAAAACAGAGTAAAATGTTCTCTATAAGGGTGAACACGTTCCCCACTTCTATGCTATAGACTGTAACAATGGAAATCCCCTCAGAGTTTTATGCTGTCTTTGCGTACATAAACATCCATGATCTGTGTTTTGTGGTAATTCTCTGTAAACAGTAAAGCCAAACAGACGTAACACATTTCGCTCTGCAATACACACATGCAAACATCTGCCAGCAAAGCTGAGCACTTATTTTTACATTTCTGCTCATGAGAACCAACATCAGTAAAATGAGTGCATGCTTAATATTATTGCTACTTGTGTCTTTAGAATAATTAGTCTGCAGCAGCAAATTTGCATGCGATGATAATGAGGAAATATAAATATTAGGAGTATTTAGCAGGTAATAAGGAAGTGCTGACCCCATATAGTGACTGGGACTTTCTTTATGCCCTTATAGATACTGTACAACTGTGACTTCTGACCCCCCCCCCCCCCTCAAAAAAAAAAAAAAAACAAAACTTCCCTGCACTTTGCATTAAATAACTAAAAAAACTAAGAAAGCAAATCATAAGGATGGACTATTATAACCACTCACAAAGACATAATAGAGCCGTGCTTACACCACACTTCCCATTTTCCCAAGTGTGTTTTCAAGTACTTCTAGTTAAATGCATATCTGGAGACCAAATTTAAGTCACTCAAAAATGACAACTTTATGACGTGCTTACCAATAAAAAAAATATAATACCTTAGTTTGTAAACTTTCAAATATTGGCATCAGCAGTTATATTAGCTGTGATGATGATAAGTGTTTGAAATTAAATTCAAATGAATGAAACCAATATGTCTCATAAAACACAGTACCACCTCTACGTTCTTTCCTTTTTCCTCTGCTCTACATCCTTGACCTCTCCTCTTCAACTTGTTTGGATTTGGGGTCTCATCCTTATCATTTTTACATAAAGAAAAAAAGTCTCCCACTTGTAAACAACTTGTGTTATCATTTCTATCTATAGCAAATGTTGAGAAGTCATCAGCTGAAACCCATGAAGCATCCAAAGCAGTTTCAAGAATCATCATTTCAAAGGAAAAAAGCTCAGCAGAAAGTCTCAAGATGAAAAGAAAGACACCATTTGAACAGAGCTACTGTACCATTTCCACAACGAGAGTGGAAATAAGCTTGTCGAGTCTTTGAGAACATGCTACAGCGAAAAAAAAACAAAAAAAACGCTCGAGACATGCCAGAGGTAGTTCACATCTACCTGGCATTTGCAGTCTCAGAAGAGCTATTACCCAGTTTCCATGCAGTGGAAGGGGAGGGAAGCTGCTTTTGAAAGTGCTCTTTACTGTCAGAATTTTGTTGTCATGGATAAGCTCAGTGTTTACAAAAGTATTTCAAGTAAAACGAAAAGTCATGGCATGCATCTACAAGCGTCTTAGCGTCTACACAAAGTCTCAGCTTTTAGCTTAACTCGAGTGAACGCTCTTAATCTTCAGGAGAGGCTGAGGATTGGGAGCCCGCCACATAAATCTGCCCGAGGACGCTTTAACAAGGTACTTTAGTGTCTTAATCAAAGAGGAGAAAACAAACATACCGAGTTTCTGCATTTCCCGGACATGATGCTTACAACGTGTGTGCTGACGGGGTTTCTTGAGCTGCCGTGTGGTCATCTGTGTGTATTTACTCAAAAAAAAAAAAAAAAAGAAAAAAGAAATTAGGTTTATTTTTGAGCCTCTGCTTTTTCTCCGTGGCTGGATTGCCTGGGGAGATTGGCTTTCTCCAACTGTGTAACAGATACCATCTAAATCATTAGGGCTCATTCATGGCCATGTGCCACTTTGTGGCTCAGGTTCCTGCGACCCTGAGGTCAAGCGGCTGAGAGCTCCCTAACCTCCAGCACTTCCTTTGAATATTAACTGGGTGGTTATGTAGTCAAAAGCCCTGATGAAGAACATTGGTTCATTTAGATAATGGTCAATCAGCCAGAGCGGCGAGCAGTGCAGTGATCTCTGCAGGATGATTGCCTTCATGTGGCTCACCGAGGGCATGGTGACACTTTAGGTCATAGTTTAAACCTTATGCATCAGCTATATATGCTTCCTTTTTTATCTCATAAGATTTCCATTCTTACTCATTTTGACTATCAGATTTTTCTTATTTTAATTTGTCTTATTACTGGTAAAAATGGGACTACCATTCGATCCATCGAAATACACAAGAAAGGAAACATGGAAAAGCCTCCTGATCATTACGTCTTCACTTTTAAAAGAAAATCACTTTGCCAGTCCGTCCTTTAATCAGGAGGACATGTGTCCACCATTCCACCTATTCATGTCCCTCCTTTGTCTCGTTGAAATTCAAAATGAGACTATTATTCCTGAACCATATCACAAAAAGAAGTCCGCCGGTTATCGATCACCGATACATCCCACGACTTCATCCTGAGTATTTCTGAAAAATGGGGGGAAAAAAAAACGTAAAGATTAAAACATTTTTGATGTTTTAAAACCCGAGCTGTTCAGATCTGCACAGTCCTGTGACATCACGAACCCAGATCAGAGTGGGATCCTCCCGTCTCTTCGTGCCTCTTTAAACTCAGTTTCACATTTCGCTGCATTTGTTTTACCTCAGAAGTGGGAAGCACAAGGCAGATTTGAAAAATGGCACACCCTGCAGAAGAATGAAGTGGGGTTGAGTTGAGCGGCTC
Source organism: Hirundichthys speculiger (assembly GCA_018398805.1). Lineage (NCBI taxonomy): Eukaryota > Metazoa > Chordata > Actinopteri > Beloniformes > Exocoetidae > Hirundichthys > Hirundichthys speculiger. The sequence goes on along the minus strand of JAGFBZ010000940.1, from coordinate 756,620 downwards.
TGAATTTGACTCTGTTCCCTAAAACCAGCTGCCGAGCGGAGCGTAAAAAACATGGTGGGGTATGTTGGCTCTGAACTGGGTCCTGTGGAACCTTGTCCAAACCATCACTGATAAATCAAAGGAAATAGTGTCACCTTTTAATTAAAGGGCATAATATGGCTCCTTTATTGGATTATAATTGTTTCTTGCGGTAGAGAAATGTGATTTTCCTTCTGTAGAAACACTTCGTTTACCAACAAGCCAGTCGATGCATCAACTGAGCTGTGGCTCAGGAGGTAGAGCAAGCTGCGAGCAGCGTAGTGGTTTGATTCCTGGCCTGGTATTACATATATCCAAGTGTGAACACTGAACCCCACCGATGCATTCATCTGTGTGTGATTCTGCACGTATAATAGAATAATCAGAGCCTGGAGTCGTTAAATGAAACTAGTCTAAGGGTGCATGAGGTGAATGTGACCTGCAGTCTAAAAGCACTTTGAAAAGCGTCACACAAATGTAGGTAATTTTACCATCTGCAGGGTGAATTTAAGTCGAAATGTTTGACTGTGAGACATATAGATGTTTCCCTTTTTTAATTATCTGGTGTTTTTTTTGGCAATTGTTGTGTACTTAAATTGTGCCTTTTCAACCTCGTCTGGGTTCCGCATCGTGCTTTACAATGTGTTTCTCCTCCCCGCATTCATACAGGTGAGTGTTAGTGCTCACTTATGAGTTGGATTTAAGTGTCAACCAGTTGAAACGAATTAAACTTTGAATTTTAAAAAGCAAGTGATTGACCTAAATTACCCAACTGACTAGATTTTTCAAATAGCAGTATCAACCCCCTTCACAGGACACAAATAAATGTATAAATGAATGAATAAATAAATATTGTGTGAGTGATGTGGTTAGTAGTTTTGTTTCAGTAAACACTAACTCTTGACTGGAGTGAATAAATATAATGATATATATATAGAACAAATATGACTAATCGTTGCCGCAGCTTAGAGAATATCTGCTGTATTTCAGTTGTCTGAATAAAAGGAAGAAAGAGTTGGAGTCTAATGTTCAAATGTTGCTATCCTCTTTCAAAGCTGTTGCATGTAACTGAAGCTGCCTGAGGGGTTATTTTGGAACATAAGTGTTTCGTCTTGAGTGAATAAATGGAGACACATTGAAGTTCGACTTTACGGCGCTTTTAGGAGACCCAGAGCTCGACCCCCGAGGAAAAACCGCTAACACGCGTGAGCTGTTTGAGAAGACGGCTCACATATTTACACTGATAAACATCATCATTACTACAACCGGGATAAAACTGCCCTGTGAGTAAAACAGTTTTATGGAAGCATCCGGAAAGTTCTACATACAACAACTTTGATAACATCTGGTGACGCTCCAGAGTGAGTTTTTTAAAAGCAAAACAGAAACGCACTCGTCAAACAAAATAGTTTGAGAGCGGCAGCTACGCCATCATGTCATCATCAGACAACTGGGGTTAAGTTCCTTTAAGTACCAATAATGACAATTTCTCCCATAATTTATTGGTACTTGGATATCAACAGGACTGGCACTGGTATCCATCTTTGCAGATGATTTGTTGGAGAATCTATCATCAATAACGTCATAAAAAGCTCTACAAAGACAATGAATTAGAGATCAGCGTTGTTGACTTTAGTCACGCCAAAGGTCCATCCACATCTGGGACTCAGAAAAGTCTTAATTTTTTGTTGTTTTGACAGCAAACAGATGGCTTTGACCAAATCAACATGGATTCGCTCCTGGTTGCAAATTTGCAAAATTTGCAAGAATGCAACTTCCTGGCAAAATGCAACTTGTTCACGTTATGGTAAAGAATTGGACAGAAGGCAAACTGCAGATTTCTTAGAGACTGAGCCTTCTTTGCTGCGGTCAGACACTTCCATACAGAGCTGGACCAATGCCATCCTAAGCTTGAATGCATGTCGATTACAGCCACATTCTCCGTGACCTCAGTGAGTAAATAAACACCCTGAAACCAGCGCGTAATCATCACGGCCACTTTTGTCTTATTGTGGAATCTCAATGATACATTGAAACTGCATACAGGCAGCCCTCCACTATAAATAGTTGCCAGCAATCAAATGAAATAAATGGACTGTCAGAGCACAAGTATTTACAAGCACAACAAAATTTTAAGTAATTAGAAGTAAATTTGTTGCATTTCTGAGTAAGTGGTAGCAGATAGGCCTCTGACAGGGAGGCAGTGGTGTGTGACTAGTTGATTTAGAACAGTGGAGCTGGCCCGGTCTGAGTAAACCCTCAGATCCAGCAACAAAAAAAATCCCACTCCACATCCCACCCCGACCACATCTCAACAAGGAAAACGGCTAAAGACATCTGCTGCAGGCTATTACACACACTTAGCCGCACATCAAGGAATAATTGTCCGCTTTGCCACTCCTGTTAAACTCCTTTCAAATGTATGTTTGTTAATTATCTTTTGCCCTTTGAGGGATTTTAAACATCTTTTTCTCTGCCAAGCATTTGAATGCTTTCAAGTTGTTTATGGAAAAAAAGTAAATTGTGACTTACACGAGAAACTTGAATACGTAATGGAAAATTGATGAGCATACCATTATCCGATGCTCGTTTGAAATGTCTGAAGAAACTTTAGCATTTCAGTGATTCGTGATATTTGCCACATTACTATATTTGTGCACCATATGACATGATTTATACACAATCATGTGATAATTTACGTCTTGATGGCCTCATTCGTGCGGCTTACTGAGGCGGATTCGCAAAACCCGCCTCACTGATTACAGAGCAAACTGTTCAGCTAAAACAATGCGCTGTCATCAGTGAGAGCAGGGAGAAACTCTTTATAATCAAGAGTTATTTTTAGGGGATTTGAATCTTTCATTTAGACAAACGGTGGCGTTTCTTCAAATTCTATCTTTGTTGCAAATCTTAAACAAGGAGTACAAACAGAAGGACGGAGTAAATGAAGGAGAGAACGCATCATGCAGACACTTGGATATATTTGTTACGTTCACGGAGTTGGACTGTTGACAAATGCGCCATGTGGTAGCTAACCCCACCTCTGGTCCCCAAAGAAACACACACGCCAGCCCCTTTTGGGGGCTACTCAATGGGACAATAATCAAATGACTGAAAAGGAATGATTTGCTTAAAGCAAAACCTCAAAAATAAACAAACCATTATGTTGTGCAGCAGGAGAGCTGGGTTAGCGCTTCTAATTCAGGTGAATTACAGACAAATTTCCCCTGGCTGGTATACTTACAGCTGTAATAACACGGAGGGGGCTACGGAGTGGCTGGTCAACAATCTGGCCTGCACAGTGTCCATGGTCACAGAAACACCTCACACAGGAGACCTGACTACTACCAGAAACTACTACATACATTATTCATACATGATAGAAATATATGGATGTGAATGTTTTTATTTTTTTAATGTCTTTTTTGTTTTTTCCAGATTATCCTATTATAAATCAGGAGTGCATCCAATAACGACCATCATAGAAACTCATCTTAGCATATTGGCTTTCTTTCTTTCTTTCTTTTTTTTTTTTTTGACATAAATTGACCCCTGAGTGTCTGTGCTTGTTTGTCCATGTGCGTGCATGTAAATTGGTGGTATGTTTCTAGTGGGTGGGGGGGAGAAGGACACAGGACAATCCTTGACAGAGACAAGGCGGGGTAGGGTAAGTTTGTCCGTGCTTTCTTTTCCAGGAGCTCCATGTTTGTTTTTTGTTTCTTGGGTTTCAAAGAATGGCCACCAAACGTCCAGGGAAACATGAGTGATTAAAATGAAAGTGCTTTGATTGAACACTGTTTGTCCAGCCTGTGGCACAATCATTTGCAGTTTTTTTAAGGATTTTAATGATATGTTGGGAGCTCTTGCCCCTAATTTATGCGTTATAGTTGGTAAGGCTGTAAAGTCTTCCTGTAAATAAACAAATAAACAAAGAGCAAAATAAGCAATATGCAGAAACCCTCATTTAAATAAGAACGAGTGACCTTTCACATTAGAATATCAGTTTCAGTTTCATCTGAAGGACTATCAGCTTGTCGTCTAGCTGTCGCTATCAGGAAAAACCACCAAAGTGACTCCCCTCCTGGTTGACTCTTATCACAACTGTGTATTGCTTTCTTTTGTCATGTTCGGCTCTTTGGCTCCCTCTACAGGCACGGAGGTTTGGCTGCAGGATTACTCTTCTTGCCTTGAGATTGTTTCTTGAGTCTCCAAATCAGCTCTGCCACGATGTCGGCTAGCTCGCTCTGCGAGCTGAATTCATTGTAGTTGATACCCTGCTGCAAGAGAGACAACCAGCAGGGGAATCCAAAGCTACTAAGGTTGTTTTTTTTTTTCTTATAAAACCGCAGCGGCTAAGCAATGCTTCTTCAAACTATGCAAATATGCTTTCAAATAAAATTTAAAATATGTGAACATGAACAAAAGTCTTTTTTGCTGCTTTAGGAGACTCAAGAAAGAAATGAAAGGGGTAATAGAGCAAGATAAATCTTAGAAAGACCGACTTAATGTCACATATGGTGGGGGCACTGAGCTAAAAACGATATGCGCTTCTTTAAAAATAAAGAGAGTTTTCCAAACAGGCCACACTGTCTCCAGGAGTAGAATAAGGACATTTTTATTTTGAACCCCCAGTACGTAGGGCTCAGTGAGGCCACAAACTCACATAAAGTTTCAGTGTGGCAGAGTGGTGAATCTGGGGAAACCTCTCGCTCATTGGTGGGCTACAAACACCGTATGTGCGAGGGCATAGCAATGACATGGTCCTGAGCGCCTGATTGCAAGCATCTTGAAAAGATCTGGTTGGCTCGGGCTCACCACAGGTCTCCTTTCAGTGGGCTGTCATTACCGCCGCGGTGAGCTCTCACACGCTAATTCACACACATGCACATATGCTCAGGGGGCTGGGGAATGAATGAGTGCACTGAGGCCTGGGCCTGATCAAGCGAGTGGCGGCCGGGAGTTGGTGTAAGGAAATCCTCTGGTGGGACTATCAGAGCACATTAGACAAGCATTGACTCTGGAACACACAGCTGCAGGAGAGCACACTGAGGCAGTATGTTTCAGCAGCTGCTAAACGCTGCTGCTTTAATCCTAATATAAATATGTTAGCCAAATTGGAAAAAGAGGCCTCATTTACCTATTTCACAAATATTTCATGTAACAAGGATTAATCACTTATGCAGATGTTAATCATCCAATGGCTATGTGGTGCGGAGGTAAATTAAAAAGATTTTCTGCTTTCTTGTGGGACCTCACAGAGCATATAAAGTTGCCTTTTTATGAGGTAATAACTTTCTTGAATGTTCTTGGCAGTTTCCCTCTTTTGATTTCCTGTCACTGAGATATGAAATAAGGTGTTAAATTGCCCCTCAGCATGCATGCGCCTGAGCTCCCTGACATCCCTGACAGGTGTGCAGGTAAGCTCACACATACCATCACAGACTGTTTGTAAACAGTCTGCCCTTCCTCAAAATTACCACAAGAATTTGACTCATGGAAGTAAGATCGCTGAAAAAAGACCTCATTTGGCTGAGGGATTCAACTTATATGCCTGAGTGAACATAATTGCTGGAATGCTGGTGGGTGAGGGTGAATGTGAGAGTGGGGTTGGCGGCAGGGGGGCAACTTTGGTTTGCTATCTCTGGACATACCTTTCCCTAATAACAAATGTGACTGAAATCAAAACCTGCTCTGCATTTGCTCCGCGAGACAATTAGTCCAGGAAGTTAACAGTTCAAATAGCCCTCGCTGGGCTGCGCTGCTTACAATGAGTTGAGATTTATGATCAAATTTGTGATTCGTTTTAAATGGATTAGCCCCACACAATGTTTCAAAGTAATCATGTTTAAGTGGCGCATGCGCAGCAACAGACTGCTTTCGGAATAACCGATTTCATTATTCGAATTATTTATGATTACGCACAACAAAGCTGAGCATTTTTTACCATCTTTTTGTTGCGAGTGGAGAGGCTGAGGATGGTGCTGCTGGCCTGCTGTCAGGTATGATGCATGTGCTGAATGGAGCAGCACCCTGCAGACAGAGGAGACCTGCTGAGCCGTTCCCAACGACTGCACCTCCATCAGTAAAATGTGTTCAGGTGTGTGTGTTTGTGTAAAACACTGGACCTCACATGTCGGTTATGTTAGAAACGGGACCCCCAAGTGACCAAAAAACTGACATGGAGACAAAACTTCAGAATTCTGTTAAATTAAAGTGATTTTTGTGACTGGGATTTTTTTTTAACCCTACCTGATTTTTTACACCATTGTAGAACCACTGGAAAGGGTGGACCCCATAAATGTGCAAAAAACCGTTGGGCCCCCTGAGGGGAAAATACAAGAAGGTGTGTGTGTGTGTGTGTGTGTGTAGGTGTGTGCGTGTGTGCTGACAGCAGTGGCTGTTAGTGGTCAGATGGAATCACCTCACAGTGACATTTAGAGTGTCATCGTCGACAGCCACGATCTGCCCGACACCTGCCATGAAACTGCGTCTGGCTGAGTAATGTCTGCACACACACACACACACGCTTGTTTTACATGTTTATTTTACTCTCTCGCACCGGCACACACACAGTCAGAAACCCCCAAACATTCACCCCTCTTATCTCCTAAGAAACAAACAGGATGATAAGAAATAAAAGTGCTTGACTGTTTCAGTGGAATAATCAAAAACGTAAACCTTCCTCTGAGCTCTGAGACATTTTCACTTGAAGGTTGTGTCAGTGGCTTTTCTGTGCCATTATGGACAGTCTGCTACACTTTTGCAAGATATATTTTAAGGCCAATTCAATGTTTTCACAATAAACTTACCGGTTGGCAACATTTTGCACACTCTTTTCGGTACATTAAGGTCTGTTTTCCGATTAAAAAGTAATACAAATAAATTTTTGTAATTCCTAAACCCAATGACCTGGATTGAAGAGAAAAAAAAAGCACACAACAGTTATTAGTTTGACCTTTATGAAGTTCACTTGGCATCTTTTGTTGAATTTTGTACAGAATTGTTTAGTTTTTTTTTTTTTTTTTGAGAAACATGATGCTGTTTCTGTCTTTCATTTAAATGTCCTTACTTTGCTGCAAAACTAGCTGCCCCTTTGGGGACACCAATAAACGAAGCTGAAGTAAATAATGCTGAGCTATTACATGAACTTGTTAATGCGTTCCTGCAGTTTTAAACCTTAAACTCTGTTTTAAGAAAGAAAACACATTTAATATTTGAATACATTTAATATGGTTAAACGTATTTAGGGCCATTACAAAATTTGAATTGTATACGTGTATTAAATATAATAGTTTACAAGTTAACATCCTTGGTAAACGTGGTACGATTTATGACAAGGCAACCATGAAATTAGTTATAAATAAATAAATAAAGTAAATAAGAATCTAGCTTGTATAATGTCTGTATTCAGGTCACACTGCTCAAACGTAACATGAGAAATGTTGTTTTTAAAAGCTTGAGTGAGTACCATTGCTACAGTCTAAGTTTATGCGCATGCTTAGAGATGATGGAAAGGCTGGATCCAAACTAAAGGAGCGGATGATACTTACAGGCCTCTGCAAGGCTGATGGGACGGTATGAGCGGGAAGCAGGACCACCCCCAGGGACTGGCTGTTTGTTGGCTGTGATGAATTGGCTGCATGCTTGAACTCAAAGGTTGGCAAATTAACAGTTCATTAGCAGTTGATAAATGACAGATTGACACAAGCCCTCCACTGCTATCTCACTTAGGCAAGTGTTTATCTGCTCGTAACAAGTGTTGGAGCAGACTGTTATGTCTGCATTTTGTCACATGGTGCGATTGCTCTCAGATGTGCCAAACCCCTTCTCCCCTTCACAACCGACAGCCCCCCCCCCCAACCTATCCCAACCGTTTTCCAGGCTGGCCCGTGTTTACCCTCCGTCCACTCCCAACGGCCCGGTCCTCTTCTGCCTCTCGGTGCTTCTTTACCGAGCCATTCTCCGGCACACTTTCTCACCAAGAATTGACATTACAGTCAGAAAAACAACTCTAGGTTATGAAAAACTCTGTCAGCCTTCTATGCGAAGACATTTTTTCTCCACGAGGGATCATTCTGAGTATCATAATTGCATTTCCCCGCTGGAACCGGATCGTGCTCCCACTACAACTGAAGGAAGCAATAATTTTGGGCCTAATGATGTAAATTGGAGGCAGGTCCTGTGCGCTTGAAATGTATGTAATAAGTGCAGAGGAAGAAATATTTAACCTCGAAAAAACCGCCTGTCGCTGGCAATGGGTTTTAAATGGCCTCATATTTAGAGGAGTCATGGCAGAAGTGAGTAAGTAGAGGACTCCATTAATGGTACGTTTCCACGTCAGCTTCTCCTTGTGTGCTTTTCTCTTGGATTTATTGAACAGGAAGACTGATCTTAAGTGCAAATTAATGCCAGTTTTATAGATAAAATCAACTTTCTCCCAACATTTTTTTTATTTTTTTTTTTTTACTGGAAGGTGATTTTAAATGAAAGTGAATGACGTTGCACATGAATGATGCAATAATGCATTCACCTCATATATCACTTGTTTCTTTTCAGTGGCATCTGATTCAGCAGTTTCCAGGGAAGATGGGTGATTTTGGGAAACGAGCCCTGAGCTGTTTTTGAATCAGTTGAATTTGAGCGTAAGCAGAGGAGGTAGAAGAAACAGTACCATGTATGTATATTTATTTCTATGGACTTGGCATGGGAGGAGAAAAGAAAAAAAGAAAATGAAAGTGTTTCAGCATGGTGAATGACTGCCAGAACAAAGTACATACAGCACGAGACCCGCAGAGCCACGTGGTCACTCCTTTCTGAAACATATGAGGAGTTTTATTCACCGAAATCATAACAGGAAATGAATTTGTGCAGTGTTGATGACCCATTTTTAAAAGTTTAAGACAGCAGTCTAAGCAGTTTTATTTACAGTAAGTTCAGCCTTTCCCGTCTCTGGAAAAGGCTTACCAGGATAAAACATTCACCACCTCAGAATTAGTGTCAGAGAGAAAGTAGAAAAATGAGCAGAGACCCTTGCAGACCTGGGAGGAGATATTATCATTATCCATGACTGATGTCACTTAGCATTTCTTCCTGCACAGATTTGCTCTGTTCTCGGACATGCACCGGTGGGGGGGTGTGTGCAGGCGGCATGACTGAGCTCCAGCTCGATGTGGACGGCTCATTTCTCTCTGGGACCGCTAACTGTGAAGTAAGTGGTCACTGCCAGTCCCCCGAGCCATGTTTGTATCCCCTTCCCCGTCTGAAATGGAAATGATTTGGTTGACAGTACATCTCAACTCCGAAATCATTGTATGTTTCTTGGTGCCGTTCTGGTTTTGCTGAGTGCTCGGAGCCGATGCGAGTCACAGCGCTAATGTCAGGGACATTACTCCCATTTCATGTTTAGTTTGACAAAGTGCTAATATTCAGAGTTGAAATGAGCAGGCCCAAGAATATGAGGGAAAAATATGCGAGTGGGAGGTCTGGTAGTGATGTGTGTCCTTGTGTGTGTGTGTGAGAGCATTGGAGGGGCATCTGGAATCTGCCAAACAGCTCCTGACAGAACAGTGCCTCTCTTGGCCATTTCCTTCAAACAGCAATCAGGCCGAATCAAAGCAGCTGCTCTGCTCTTGAATACCCCAATTGCACTAATCAACTCCGTTTAGCAGCTCCTCGGCTGGCAGGGGGGGGGCTAAGCCTCACTGCCTACTGAACGCATGCATTCACACAAACGTCGGGTGTTGTTCAATGGTCCAATCAGAAATAAAAACATTTTTTTTCTTTTTTTTAAATTGGACTTGCTGGAGTGGTGCCAGCAACATTTAACGGTATTTCCCTTATTGGGATAAATTCAGAGACGGAAATGGCAAGTCTTTTTAAAGATGCACGCAAATCATCCGCTCACTTATGGCTCCAAGTGGAGCACAACGCGATAATGCAGCGAGGGAGGGAAACGCCGTATTATTCTGCTAGATCTGTTACTCCGCAGCTGTGGTGTCTATTGTATATGGCAATTCCAGTCTAAACAACGTGGCACTAATCCGCCAAATCTCCATTCACTCGGATGACAACAACTCAGGTTAATCTTCTATGTTGAAAGCTACGCAGCACCAATTCAAACAAATGTCTGGAGAGGGCTTTGCCTTGAGTATCCCTGGATAGTCCCTGGGCGCTCAAAAAAAAAAAAAAAAAAAAAAGTTGTCCTGACTTGCCTGCTGATTCCAGCTCCGAATCAGCCTGCAAATTCATTTCATTACTTCAGCACCGTTTGCTGCTCACTGTGATCACTATTTCATAAATCCTATCCATTTAAGAGCACAAAGTAGAGGAAGGAAAAGAAGAAGAAAGTGTTTCAATATGGCCTGGCTGTGTAGCCTTGGCCTTGGGAGAGACTTCCTCTGTGAAGTATTTAATGTTGGAAGCTTTCTCTCTCTAAACACAGAGCACCTGGGACAACAGTGGCCATTCCAGAGCCGGTGTTAATTAGCTGCAACGGAGACTGGCAATCAGTGGTACCCACAAGAATACAATTAATACCGCACGCTGACTCTCTACGGCCAGGCCGCCTCGCTCATAAAGACACAAATGCCGGCGTTAAACTTTGGGGAGATGTCGTACGGCCCGTCTCATGCACTCCATGCTTTCCAGTCAGTTATCACACTGGCCCAGTCTGACAAAACATGGCTGTTGAATTTTGGTGATAGTTTTACAGTGACTGAGAGGAATTTTTTTTTTTTTTTTTTTAGTAGCTCAACAGGAAGAGAGAGAGAGTAGAGGGAGCAAAGGGGCGGGAATCTCACGCTGCTGGTACACGAATCAAACAAACCACATGCTCAGCCAAGTGAGCCATCCAGGGGTCTAACACCAGGACCTCAAGCATGTAATGAGACAGCATGAAGTCCACAAGATGAGTCAAAGTTTTGTATTTATCTGCCAAAGAGGTTGACACGTCTCTTCTAAATTATACCCACAGGTTTTGTGTCATTAAGAGTCTAATATGAGAGCTGTTAAGTGACTGCCACGTGGCGACGTAGGTGGTTTGCATTTTTGTAGTGCTTTCCTAGTCCTGTTGACCACTTAGAGTGCTTTTACGTCTACAAATCCCATTCACTCATTCACACAGCACTCTCTTAGTCTATAGTGATCTACGGTACAGAGACATATACAGCTTCATCTAATGAGTGTTGGCACACACACACACACAATCGCACACCAGTGAATGCACTGGGCGCGGTCTGGGGTTGAGTGTCTGGTTCAAGGACAGTCACCCACACAATGATGACAACATAATGAGCCCATCCATCCATCCATCCATCCATCCATCCATCCATCCATCCATCCATCCATCCATGCATGTACGTATAGATAACCATCCTTTATCTATACCTGCTTCTTCCTATTCAAATTTATGATTATGGACTATATAACTGAATTTACTTGAAAGATGCTCCATTAAGAAACATAAGGAATCCAACAATTCAGGTGGTAAACAAATCAAAAATTGTAAAAAAAAAAAAAAATATTTATATTGAGTTGAATTAAACTTTTTTAAATGATACTCATTTTCATCCATAATGGGAAAAAAAGAATATTTTTTAATACAAACTAAAAATATACAAATAGGGAAGGGGGGGGGCTTAAATTTGTCAGTCAGCTGTTAGAAATTAGAACCGTAGCTGATATAGTTCATGAGCTTCAGACATCTAAATGAAGCCACGTCAGCTGTTGGGGGTCCAAGACCTGATGATGAGGAGCAAATGGAAGAACATCAATCTACTGGGATGCTACTGGACAAGCAACCCCAGTGGAAGAAGTGATCTGGGGACAGTGTGAGGCCCAAAGGCTAAGGATTCAAAGAAACAACAGGTCACTCATTGTTTCAAGGTCACAAGTGGAATTTGATAAAACAAAAAGAGACCAGTAAGGCACAAAGACATTTGAGTTTTGCATACTATCAGGAAAGTAAAAGCCCTCACTATGAGCTAAAATAAATTGATAAAAGAGCAAAGATCCTGAGTGACTTCCAGATTTAATTCAGTTCAATTTAATTTTATTTGTATAGTGTCTGTTACAATGTCAATTGTCTTTACGGAGACCCAGAGCATGACCCCCGAGCAAATATCATTAACTAAAATTATGTTATTGAATCCTAAACAAGGATAATGGCAGGTAAAAAAAAAAAACTCCCACAGTGGGAGAAAAATTCTTTAAGGCAAACAGTGGCAAGGAAAAACTCCACTTTAGAAACCTTGAGCAGGACCTGGATCATATGGGGGGACCTTCCTACTGAAGGCCAGCTGGATAAAGAAAGAAAAAGAGAGGAGAGACAAGACAGAGAGAGGATGGAGGACAGAGAGAGGAGAGACACAAATGACTGAATGAAATGACTACATAAACAGATGCAGGTAGCAGCACTGAGGTGAGATGGTCAGAGGACTAGATCACCGGTCACCACGGCATCCTGAACACATCTACACACACAGGTGGAGGTAAACGCTGGGATGGACAGAGGATGGAACTGCAAGTCAGGATGAAACTCAGGAAACTCTGGCCTGCAAACATACAGGAAGAAAAGAGGAAAAAGGAGGGAAAACAGCACAACAAACTACAGGAAAGAAAATGGAGCACAGTTACAGTAACAAGTACTCCTAATTAACTATGAAATGACCTGGAGGAGGAAGAAGGGAGGAGTAAAGGGAAGGAAAGGGAGAAAGGCGGTGGAGACAGCACTCAGCAGATCATGTTGGTGTCCTGGTGCGATAACCAGAATCCAGAAATGCAGAGAAAAGCAATCATGAAGGAAAATACAATCTCCAGCAACAGCAATAAAGACAAAAAAAAAAGTAGAAACAACACAAGAACCTTAAAAAGAGGAAGTTAAGAAGATGTGGGAAGTGAGGGGATCAGTGCTATCAGGGGTAACTGGAGTAGTCAGGGCCCTAACCTCCAAACTGGGAGAGTTTGGGGATCCGAGCTGTAGTTGGGGATCCCAAAAACTCTACCTGAAACTCTATTGGGTGCTTCCCCTAGAGAGGACCCCGAAACTGGGAGATGGTGGGGGTCAGAGGGCTTCTCCAATGTTGTTCCAACAATCTGGTGACGTCAGCTTGAGATACTCCCAGACCTCCATCTGATAACAAGCTATGATCTGTGGTTGGAACAAAACTGATGACAAAGGTCTGACAAATCAAAACATTAGATGACGGGACATTAAAACGCTCATCTCAGCTTCGGGGAAATAGTAGAGTGAAGTTTTGTTTTTGGCACATCAATACAAGTGATCCCTTTTATGCTATATTGAGTTATTGGGGATATTTACAATTGATTTACATCATCATTATTCAAGTTAAGTTTAAAAAAAGGAAAAAGGACCTACCAACAGCATTTCTTAGAGTCACTGAAAACAAAGCAGGTTTGACCACCAGCACTGAAAATGTTTAGTAGGTGTTTTCAGTAAAATTATAAAAAGTTGTAATTGCTTGTCATCGACTTAAGCACGTTATGTTTGTCTATTACTGCGAGTCATATGGCGACTGGACCACATTTCATGGGAAATTAATGCCGAGCACCATTTAATTCCAGTGTTTGTTGCCACTGTTGTAATTAGACTTGAAATAAAACATTTTTTGAATAAAACGTTTAAGAAGACGGGCCAATGCCTTGTTGTAGCACTTCCCCCTCACTATCAGTCCAGTAAGGGGCCACTGCTGAAATAAACCTTAAAATATGAAATTACTGTAAGTGATCGTTACTTTATAAAGAGAAATAAAATGTGACGTGACATTCACCTGAAGGCTGTATCTCTAAGAGAGCACTTCTTTTACTTAAAAGGCCACAGACTAATAGTCCAGCTTTAAATAGAGAGGCCACACTGGTGGAGCACTCAGTCTTGTCACTGACTTAATGCTTGTCCACAGCCTGTTCTAAACATAGAGCCTTTTATGGAATTATCCTAATTAGTGAGACCATTACCCTTAATGGGGAGTAATGGGCAGTTAGATTCTATTTGGTAAAACAACACGCCGGAGGTGTTGGAGGTGTTTCATTACAGCTCCGTATTAAGCCTATTTCTGGAAGGTAGAATGTTTCCAGATCACTGGCAAGAAATGTTGTGGTGCTAATTCAGTTTTTACCTCGAACCGAGCAAGGCCCACCCACCAGGAAAAGGTTCTGCCTTCAGACGCTGGTTGTGAGCTAAAGACTTGAGAATGGAGTGACACACTGAGATTAAAGATGTACGCTAAGAATAAAACTTCCGCTAAGCTGACAGCCCTCTGAACTCACAATATTTACAAATTAAAAAAAAAATATATATGATTTTTTTTTTTTCTGAGCTATTCATGGTCATATGCAGGACTTTTAAACTTTTAAAAATGCACAGCATGAATATTTTATCTTATCTTACAACCAGCTCTGGCTGTAAAATAAGATTTCATGAAATCACTCAAGGAAGCCTGTTTGTAGCCGCAGACAAATACAATTAAATGCCAGTGACAAAATAGTTCCCGGCTTAGTTCAGCTGCGCTTTGTATAATTGAGCTTGGGAACACCATAACCTCTGGCACTACTCCCGCAGTAGGAATCTGCACTCCTTCTTTCTTTTTCTTTACTTTAATGTTGATTTTCTTCGAACATTTTTAATTGCTGTGTTTGTGCTGTTCTCCCTGTGGGATGTTATATGGTTTCTGAAGCTGTGTAGGAAAGGGGTTTTTTTTTGTTTTTTTTCCTGGGCTGCTAAAATCACAAATAGGGAGGAAAAATTACATTAGAAGACAACTTATAATAGATGAAGCGTTCCAATGATTTCCAGAGCATGCAGTAATAACCGTTTTCAGGGGAATTCCTTCGCTGATGCTTCTGTAAACATTCCCAATAATGAGTTAATTGCTTAACATGGTGAATGGTAACCAGTTATTTAGCTGTGGTGAACTTTTATGTTGTGATGTGAATTCTGTGTCATCACGATCTGTTTCTCAGAGATTTATGATACAATTATGAGCTAGTTTAATTTCAGATTATGTGTTTGAGCATGACGTGGGTCATTTGCTTCACACATGCAGCATTATTCTCAAACTGGCTGTGAATTATCTGCTTTTGTGAAATGCATTCAGGGAATTGCACTTTGTCAAAAGACATATCCTCCCCTTGGATAAACCTGTCACATCAGTGATGAATGAGGATCTAAACACAACCCAGTCACAGAATAGTTGCTTGAATCCTCTGATGCACTTGTTGTTGAGGTCATTGGGTGTAGAATGATCTTACATTCATCTTGTAATGCAAGTTTTAGATGATGACAATGGCATGTTGTGCTGATGGGTTGAGTCACGTCTGTTGAATGTTTTGCTGGATTCAATAATACTTGTTGTGATTTTTTTTTATTATTATTTTTGGTCTGGGGTTAATTTTAAAAAAGGGTAGATAAAAGAGTCAATTTCCAATATGTCATCTCCAAAGGGAAATTATATTTTTGCTGTATAAATTGAGAATAAATAAGTTAAATAAAAATAAAAAATGAGGTAACAAACTGTTGGAAAGTTGGACGTGCAGCAGAGAAACGGGGTTTTGTTGAAATTTCCACAGATCACCACTGGGAGATCTTTGAAAAAACCGGTTCCAGCAATCCAACTCAAATGAGATTTTGAAAATATACACTCCCTCCCTCCTCCCAAAGGCTCCGCCTCCTCCTCTTCAGCCCACCCCTCGAAACCACGCCTTCACACGATTCACGACTACATGAAAGCGCACGCTGTCTCGAGCGGTCACGGAAGTTCACGAGCATTCGCAAGCACTCACATCGATTTGCCAACAACAAGTAGCATCAGAGTGGCTGGCTAACTTCAAGCCATGGCGTCTTCTCCGTCAAGGATAACAACAGCCTAGCTAACAGTGTCACACATAGTACTGTAGCCTAGTCGACAGAGTTGGTAGCTTAGTCAAACATGCTGGAATATGTTCTTCATGTCACTCGATGGACAATAAAGTTGTCATCATTCACATTTTCTCACTGACTGGGTGAATAGTCCTACAATACCCGTAACCGATCAGTATGTTGAAATATTATATAATCAGAATGGCATCATCTTACCTATCCAGTAGAAACTGGGCCACCTTGGCGTCGTTTTGTTTTTTTGCAAACATTCTATTTCAGCGGGTGCAATGGGAATGTGAAAAGGTTTTCAGGCAATATTGTAAAAAATGCAGCAAAAAAGATCTCCCACCATACCTTTAAAAAATAAAAAAATAATTAAAAAAAAAAAAGTGCAGCCATGTCTTGGTGAAAGCACTTAGGGCCCAATCGTACCCTTCGCCTTACCCGTTACCACTAGCCCCTACCCTCAAATTACGTGTATAGGAACCTTTGCTAACCTCTAAAGCCATCTTAGCCCTTACCCGCTCCACATTTTGCCGACTCTTTTACTCACTTTGTAGGTGTGGCAATGGGCGTGTCTTTTGGCCTTTCCTCAAACTTTGTATCGTACCATTGCACGTTTAGGAAAAAGCATTACGGGTGGTCCGAGCACCCACAACCCATGTTGGCTCGTACAAGAGTGCGCCCAAATGGCTTCAATGTGTGCCCACTTGGTCACATGTGAATGTGTACAAACGGCCCCACCTCTCAAATTAACTCTTTTATAAAAAGCGTGATTTGGCCTCAGTTGAACCCCTGACAAAATGTCAGATTGTCTTAAATGGCTTGCTCGCCAGTTAAACCATAGACGACCAGAACATGTTTACCGGCAGCGTACCAACTATCTGGGACTTTCAGGTAGCCGATAGAAATTGTTTGTATTTATATATGATTAAAAAATATGTAATAATAATAATAATATATATATATTATAGTGTATATGTGTGTAGGCTAGGCCTGGATAACGAAGTGAAACTACAACTAAACAGAAGAAAAAACAAATAAAAAAAAACTTAGAGAGGTGCAAGAGTCAGCCTCTTCCCATGGCAGCTTCATCACTACTGAACCGCTTCCTCTATATAGGCTCCTGACCACACCCCCGGCCAAGTAACCTGCCATTCACAGCACTCTATCAATTCACCCAAGATGCTCCCCATAACGTAATCAGCTCTACAGTCGGTCCATCAAGCAGGGGCGATTCTAGGGTCAGAGCTTTAGGGGTGCTGAGCCCCCAATGAGCACCACCACAACCCACAAGTAACGTTAGTGAGAAGAGGACGATACCATTAGACGGGGTCGTTTTTATTTTCATTCTTAAAATATAAACTTAAACCACAAACTATGGATTAAGTTTTGGACATTATCTAAGCCTGTAAAATGCAAACAAAAATTTTAGAATAACAACATTTCTTACTCCAGGTGCTGAATTTCAATTGTGCTGAAGCACCCCTAATAAAGGGCTAGCCTCGCCCATGCCATCAAGACATATTCCCCAATGACAGCATCTGTATGGATAAGCACAGGTATTAGTTTCTCACATCACGTCACGCCACCGAATGTGCACCTTCTGTGGGACTGGGAATCCAAACATGTACACTGTTCACCGTGAATTATTCTGACAGAACCTCCTCTGTCACAGTTCCCACTGGTTGGACCATCTTTCAAAAACAACCCCAACGTCAAGAGCAGGCAGTGAACCAGCTGATGTAGGATCCCGACAACTCGAGGACAGTATGTATGCAATTGTATAAATATGCAGGAAAGAATGAGCAATGAGGAACCAATTAAGAAAGACCAAAAACAACAAAAGATACTGTAAGAAATGAAGGCCTTGCAGCATTGGTTGAAAAGTACAAATATAGCAAGCGACAAGAGATAAACAAGTGAACTCAGAGGCAACCAAAATGTTTTCCTGCAAAAAGGCATCGCATGGCACCACCCACAGCCACAGACCTCCTCCACTGCTTAAGAACTTTAGAACATCTGGGCAAATTGGTGAACCTGGATAAATAAAAATTTAACTATTTGGAGAGGAGAAGCAACTTGAGGCTGACAAGGGGGAGGAAGAAAGGCTGAACACCACGAAGACAAGACAGACCTTCAAAGTAAAGCAGGAAGCACTACAGACATGGAGAGACGCCAACTTGATAAAACAGAGAATATACGGAAAATCAGTCATGGCTGACCTGGGCCATGACAGCAACAGGCTTCCATAAGCAACTTAACTCTGAGGTTCAGAACTTTCTCATCTGCACTTTCGACCTGAAACAAAAGATTTAGTTTGCCACACAAGAAGCAGAGTCTGGCCTCAAATATGTTCCAGGCTGTGCTCAGAACATGCTCCTTCACACTGTGTTAACGGGCCTCCAAAACGATAATGTAAAACATGACCTGCAGCCATATCTTGAGCCAGCCTGACATTTCTGATGAACGACTGCTTGACTGAACGAATGCAACGTCTGCATGTGAGGCAGACGAAAATCAGTAGGAGAACCGCAGCCTGTCAGTGGATAAAAGCAGTACCATTTTTGCAGTACTTGGGTAGCCTCTATTGATGAGCTGTGGTGATGGCAAGCCACTTTCTGAGATTCTGGACACAGAAAAAGAGTGACTGCAAAGGGTGAGAATACGCCATAGGCAGGTTGGGTTAAAGTTGCTTTTAAATAGGCTTCAGAGAACACACCCACTGGATAAATAATAGTCCCCAAGGTTGTAATAAGAGGTAACAAGCTTGTTCAACCAGTGATTGGCTCTAATTTTAGTGGGCTCATCATCAATGTTGAGCCCAAACAGTCCAACACTACTGACAATAAACACCTGCATTAACCTAGAGCTAACGCATGTAAAAGTCTTTGGGGAACAGATCGGTGCTCAGCAAGCTGAAGAGTACACCGTTGAGACAAAGAAAGAGATGATCGACATTCAAACACAGTGCAGTGTTGGGTACGTATGCATTCACCATGTCAATCTTTTAGCAAGCAGTGAATCCCAGCGGGACGGAGGAATGGAGGGAAAATCCTGTAACGCACCTGACGCATTGAGCCACCTCAGTGATCCAGATTGAGAGAGAATCTGCCCTCTTTTCAAGAATGGATGGCATTGGCTGCATTGAAAATCAGCAAAGAGTACTTGCATGATATGATTATGCCATCATAGTTAAAGTTAAAGCCATCATATGCATGTATACAGATGCATCTGTGCTAGAAAAAGAAGCATCTCCCCACTAGATGGTTTTGCACTAACCTGAATGTAAATGCAGACAAAAAAAAAAGAAAAAGAAGTTTCTGGATGTGCATTGTTTTCCGTGAGCTGAACAGGAAAAACTCTCCCCGACCAACAACCTGCTTCCAGAGGACTGGACATCTTACATAGTCAAGGAGGAAATGACTGATTTGCACTCCTAAATGAAAGCTTATCCCCAGGGCTTTATGGCTAACTAAGCAGGCCCGTGACTGCTTTTGTGACCCCCTGGGGTGTTTATGAGTGGATCAGGATCCCTTTTGGTCTGATGAATGTCTCAGCTGCCTGTGAGTGCTCCATGGAAGTGTTTGGGAATTAAAACCCCCCACTTTAAAGTGAGCCTTTACTAAAAAGTTCAAAGACTATTTAGTCAATTTATCCTGCACTGTGTACAACAGTCTACTGACCCACTTGCTGTCAACAGCCAAACTTAACTCCACCCTGAACATCAGATGTCATCCAGGTAAAGACAATGGTTCGTTTGAGAATGCCTCGTACAATAGAAACAGTGATGTTTTTAAAAAAAATGTTTAAAAACAGTTCTTTTTAGGCTATAGTTCAAGCTGCAGAATATATAAAAAAGCCCTGCAGAGAAACAAGAGCTCTTCTCCCAACCACATTGTCACAACACAGCTATTCAATTATGATATCCACAGATTCTTTTTGTTTTTAGAACGAAGGTGGATATGAAAACATTGGTGATAGCTGATCATTACATAAGATTTTGCACAAGCGTATGCTACAACTCCAATATCCACCAAGTTAATTGCAGATAACTTGTTTAATGATTTTGCACTGAAGTTTGGTTTTCTGCTCAGGATTCAGCACGATCAGGGAGCAGAATTTGAAAGATCAGCTATTTGAACAACTCAAGAAAAGCTGTAGCGTGTTGGGCTCAAGAACCATGCAGCCATGCAGCTACCCAGAGGCCAATGGACGAGTCAAATGGTTAAAAAGAACATTACTGCAAAAATGCTAAAGTCCCTCAGTGGAAAACAGATGTCAAATAGAAAAGATTCACTGCCTGAGCTCATCTATGCATATGACAGCACTTTTTAAGTTACAAGATTGTTCCGATACTGTCTCCTGGCTGGGATGTCACCAAGATTGCATGCTGACATACTGTTTCAATTCACCACTAGAGACAGGAAATGTGAATTGCCAATAACATATTGAGGACATCAAAACAACAGATGCAAGAGGTATATGAGACCACAACAGAAAATGCAAAGAAATCTGATGCAAGGAGCAAAAGAAACCATGACAGCAATGGTTTCTGTGCTGTACAAAGATGATCGTGTCCCCGTCAGGAATATGACGCCCAGAAAAGGGACAGGGAAACTTCAGAACCACCGGTAAGACTGCATCCAGCTAGATTAAGGGCATGGAAGGAGGATATTACACCATAATCTCCGTTGCCCTGTGACCATCTTCCAATAGAGATTCAGCTAAAACCTGTGAGGTTAAAAAGACACCCCACAACTTTCACCTGCAGAGGTCACAAGGCTCCTGTTCTTGTCCTCTCTGCCGTCCCTGATACACCCCATGATGGCTGCATCATCAGCATATCTCTGCATGTGATGCAGCTCTGAGTTTTAGCTGAAGTCTGAGGTGTATTGGGAGAACAGAAGAGGGGCCAGCAGTGTCCCCTGCGGTGCACCTATGCTGGTGACCACAGTGTCAGATGTAATGTCCTTCAGCCTGACATGAAGCAATGCCAACTGCAAGCTCACGGATGATACCAGTACAGCAGTTTGGATAACAACCTGTTATTCCTGGATACTGAAGGATGTGCACCAAAAAGATTTTGCACATTATACGCACCACGCAGACTTATAGGCTTCGAAGAAATTGACATGCATCGAAAAAGACTTCAGCTCGTACACACAGCACACAGTCATGGATTTTGGTAAAAGCCGAGTGCCCATATTCACATCTAACAGGGTGCACGGACTCAGACTGTTGAAGAAACCGGGTTTCACGTTGACACACACATCAAGACACTCATAGGGGCTCATTCATGAAATCTTCATAGATCTGAGAGTAGATTTTACACATAAATCACCGCCTTATTAAAAGTTTGCTCTGGATTCATGCATAAAACTCAGATTTATTTTCCTAAGACCATGTGTACATTAGTGAATTCTTAATGATCACTAACATCAACTCACATAAATCCCACTCAGGGACCACCATATAAGGAGGTGAAAAGGTGCAGGTTACCACATAATTCATGTAATCTAGAAACCTTCACACATTTGAAGGCTATTGAAAAAAAAAAACATGTTTCCCATGCATGCATTCATGGACTTGTGGAAAAGCAGAGTGCTCAAACACACTATGGTGTATGTTAAAAGACTTGAGAACTCATACACGGATACTCCACACAAACATGAACTTTCTTACTGTAAGCCGGGGTGTCCAACTCCAGTCCTTGAGGGCAGCTGTCCTGGAAGTCTTAGACCAGTGGTGCGCAAACTGTGGTACGCGTACCACTGGCGGTACGCGAGCGCTCTCTGGTGGTACGGGGGGGAACGTCATGGCTTGTCAATGCATGACAATGCATTATAAATACAACGTTTCAAATGAAATTCAGGTAACAATAAATAACCACAATAAGGAATAAACATCTCTCCTGTGTGTTTAAAGCTAATTGAGAAGGCATATATGGCTATATTTTAAAATTGGTCATCATGGTGTTACTCAGAGAGCAAACTCAGGGACTGAGATTGGACGCCCCTGATGTAAGCCGATACAAAGCGAAACAGTTTCCATCAAATGTGTTTGATGGCTGTTTTGAAGACATCACTTAGCTGCTGGTAACAGTTAATCCGATGTTAGGACAACATCATGTTCATGTAAGAGGAATGGGACAAACAGCCTGTCATGTCAACCAAAGGGTTTTCTGAAAAGTGCTTCTGAAGCCTCTATTTCCTCGTACTGCACGGCACCACGTTGCAAACGAGCAACTGGGAAGAAGCTACTTTGGTTTGGCTATTCATTTATTCTCCTTCTGATCAAATGAGTCCAAAGATCCTCATTTTAAATGTTCCTACCAAAGCGACATCTGAAACGAGCGCTGCCAGAGCTGAAAGGAGGAGCTCTCCTGGTACCGACTGTCAGTTGACCCGCCATTCACGCACTGGGTTAGGCTGCTTACGATGCTGGTTTCGGTTGTCATGGGTTAGTGGTCCAGTTAGTCAACTAGGACAGGTATTAAAAAGAACATTAAAAAAAAAACCCAGCTGCTGCAAGAGCTAGAAGTAGGTGAGCTAGAGACTGTTCGGCTGGTGTCGTCCGGTTAGATGTGGCCACGCAGCGCAGATGCCTGGTTCCAGGCTGCTTTGGTACGCATGCAAATCCATCAAAGACAAACCTAAAACCTGTCTCAGCCAGCTCTTACCACGGTTAACAGAACAACAGGACCCGGGGTCCATCCAGTGCCAAGCCGTGGTGTGTTTTGGTCTTGTTCAGTCCCACCATCCAGAATAAACGTTCTGAACAGGCATTCAGTTGGTGGAGTCTACTGCACCTGCTTGTGCTGGTCACCTTTTTAAAATATCAATAAGACGTCTAAATAGTCTCGTCAAAATGTTCCAACCCATTAAAGTGTTGTGCATGTGATGAGCTCAAAATCTCTGAACTCCTTGCTCAGTTCATTTTATTGTGATGATGTAGATTATTGTCGTTCTGGGAATCTGAAATTGATGCAAGACACAACCTCTGGCAAAAGCAATGGAATAACCACTCTTGGAAGATGTTCGGTTGATTATTTAATTTCATAGAAAGACGTTTATACAAAACATCCCTTTTTTTTAGAAAAAAAGAAAATTATTGTCATCAATAGTAATTTCTTTTTTTGATCAAACAGAGGAAAAAAGTGATGTAATCACTTAGGAAAAGATTATGGAAAGAAAATAAAACTCCACCACCATGAGTTACTTTGTTGCACCAGCTCTGGCTTCAACAGCAGCTTGAAGTCTCTGAGGCAAAGATCTAACTATGAACAAACAGCCTCCTTCATCAATCCAACTTTCTCTCAGCTACCAGATCAGCATTACAGGTTGGAGTCTTGTCTTGAACCATTTTCTTTAATTTCTACCGGAGACTTTCAGTTGGACTGATGTCCAAACTATTTGTTTGGACAAACTACTATGTCTTTTTTTGAAGGAAGGCTTTCGTGTCTTTTCCCCAATGGCAAGAAGCCATCTTCTATTTGAAATAAAGATGTTACAATGAGGGCTGGGACTTGTATTGTATTGTATTGATTTAAATAAATTAATTCCAGAAAAAGGCATTTCATTGCAGCTTTCTCAGTTGTTTAATGTCTGGCACACTGGTAACACTGATGCACCCCCTCCAGACTGGTAGTGGGTGCAGTTCATCTGCCAGCTGTGGAGGTGTTGATGGACAGAGATGGAGACAACGCTGCATTGTTTCTCTTGTCAGGCAGAAAATTTCCTGGCGGCAGTTTTCTCATCACCTCAGGTATCACCTGAACGTAAAACAAGCTGCTGCGAGCCGGGACAGCTGTTACGACCTACATTTACACTGTTTTTCTATTGATGTTTAACATTTTCAGTGGTTGAAATGGGACTTTTTATTAACCTGTTGATCCGTTTACCTAGCCAAAGATGGGTTATTTTTTTTCCATTTTTAATGGTCAGTGTTATTGGAATGAAAAGTCATAAACTGAATATAACCGGTATAATTGAACTTGGCTTTGCTCTAATTGGTGAATGTAGTAGACAGATGAGAAATGAAAAATATGAAAAATAAAGATTTTGGTTGTTTCAGTTCATATATCTGTCTATTTATTGATTCAGCCGTCAACCAAATGTTTTTTTGAATTTAAAAACTTCAGTTATTGTGTCAATTATTGCTATCAACTACAAAGCCTCTAATTAATTAGATATTTCTTTTGATCACATCCCACCACTAATTGACAACATTCAACATTTATTTCCAGTTACTTCAAGCTGTAATTATTAGCCACCATATTATTAATAGAGTCAGGTGTCTGCATATTAGTTTTGATAGTCATTCCTAGTGATGCTGAAAACGTATGTCATTCCAGTAAGCAAATAGAGCAGCGCCTCTAAAACCCACGCTCAGTATCAGGCACAGTAGCACTTTCAACCAAAAAACATGTCTGCTGAAGTAATTTCATCTTGAAAAGCTCATCGTCTCATTAACTACTTCTAAAGTTCAATTTAATTCAGTTTTTTTTTTTGTATATCGCATCTGTTACAATGTTAATTGTTTCTAGGCGCTTTACAGAGACCCAGATCATGACCCCCGAGCAAATATCATTAACTAAAATTATAATGTTAAATCCAAATCAAGGATAATGGCAAGTAAAAAAAAACTCCCACAGTGGGCGAAAAAAACCTTTAAGGCAAACAGTGGCAAGGAAAAACTCCAATTTAAGAGGAAGAAACCTTGAGCAGGACCTGGATCATATGGGGGGACCTTCCTGCTGAAGACCAGCTGGGTAGAGAAAGAAAAGAGGGGACAGAGAGAGAGAAAGAGAGAGAGAGAGAGAGAGAGAGAGAGAGAGAGAGAGGATATAGGACAGAGAGAGGAGAGACACAAATGACTGCATGAAATGACAATATAAACAGATGCAGGTAGCAGCACTAAGGTGAGATGGTTAGAGGACTAGATCACTGCAAGCCGGTACCCTGAACACATCTGGCCACATGGACAGAGGAGGGAACTGCAAGTCAGCATGCAACTCAGGAAACTCTGGCCTGCAAACATACAGAAAGAAAAGAAAAAAAAATGGGGGCAAAACAGCACAACAAACTACAGGAAAAGAAAATGGAGCACAGTTACAGTAACAAGGTGCTCAGAAATCCTACACAATATGCAGTCTAATGTATAACCCATCCATCTATAATATTTTCATAGGCTTTACAATGTAATTTAACCCTTTAACAGTAACCCTTAAAATGCTTAATTTACTTTAAAAAGGTATGTGTATCACAGGTGGGATACCGTCTGTTAACAGGTTAAAAAAAAAGGTACTAGTGGAGTCGCATTACTGTCATTTACTGAGCTGCGGCTGTTTTCTGTGATACACTAAAAAGGTGAAGAGAAGAAAAGATCAGGCTCACACTCCTGTCAGAAGTGTGGCCAAACATCCAGAATAACAACTAAAATGCTTAAATGTAATTTCATTGTGCCGGGACGCTGGCCCGATAATTAATAAAGTATAAATTGATAGATTGATTGAACCCCGACACCCTTTAAAATATAGATAACATGATCATGGAGCCCTTACCAGAACATTTAATTTTTTCATCATTTATTCATTGTATATATGGCTACTGAAGTTCCCAAATGTGGTAATTTGCCTAGTAAAAAGATAATTGAAGCACCTAGATGCTTCAGTTGTCCTTTCATCATGTGTGGTATTTCAGATTTATCAGGAGTTTCCAGATGTTCGTGGAGAACTACGCTTCCTTCGGTCCAGTGTTTGACTGAACCGTGACTCATGTTTGGCAACGACCTCCTCCTTTAATGGCTTTCCATACTGAGAGGACAGATTTTTGTGAACAGGGATCTTCTTGAGTTTGTCAACAAATGGATCAGGGTTGTTGAAGCACTTAATAAGGTCACTGCTGTAAGGCTGCTAAATGGACTGCACTGTTTTACTCTGATTCATACAAGGCACATTAATCATTTTGTAATGTATTTATATCAGAATTATATTTTCTTTACAAGTTAGGTTCATAAGTGTTATTATTAATAAATAGTATTTTGTACTTTCTTGAAGTTGGCTCTGTTTTTACAGGCTTAGCTCTGCTTTCATGATCTGCTTTCTCACTGAATGTACTGCTACCAAACAGAGCCAAGTACGGCAATTAATATATTTTTTATTGCAAACACTGCACTGCATAGCAAGTAAACGCTAGGTATGCTCGGAAACAGGAAGAACTTTTAATTCAGACCCATGTATCTCATTTATAACCCTGAAGTAACAATGTAATAGTGTTCATTACAAAATATTACCTGTGAAGGATTCTGATAAATGGAAAATGACATTCTTCTTGGTACATTCATCTCAAAAATGAAAAAGCAAAAAGGAAACGTATTTGTGAGTGCATGTGTGGGGGAGTTGTTTGAGACAGAATATAAATGGAAGTGTATGACAGTGTATTGGATATACGCTGATCAAGCACAACATGATGACTACCCACAAAAAGAGCAAGTCCTCCTTGTGCTCTCTAATCAGTCAGGGAACACCTGATGGTGTCCTGGAGTGTCCGGTACTGGGATGATATCGGTCCATCTTTTGGGCCCGTTGGGTTGTGTGGTGGGATCTCTGTGGAAGGGGATTGCTTCCCATCAGACTTCTGCCTGTGGAGTTGAAGACCAAATGATCTCCTCAGATTCTGTGAGTCTGTGTTGTTTGTCAGCACTGCCTAAAAAAAAAAACTGTTTAGGGGTTCACCAGTGACCTGCTGGGAAAGATGGTCCTTCCCCATACGACCAGGGGAAAGTTGTAACCATGTAGCATGTGTAATTGGTCTGAAAATGTTTTGGATAAGGGTCACATCAATAGAAAGTCTGGATATAGAAGATATAGCACATAAGTAGCGTGAATGTATGCTGAGTCCGGTCTCTGGAGACTCAGGATAGGCACACTATGGGAAGGGATATTTTGAATAAGAATTCATCAGATTTTTCCACTTGGCCAGCTTTTTATGGGCCAGTTTTTGAGTATATGGCTGTTCAGTTCATGTGCATGCTGCAATGCACAATTGCCGGTCTGTTTTAAGGTTTGCACAGTGGTGAAGTGGTGCTATTTGGCTTTGGTTGGTTCTGCTGGAACAAAGGCGTGTTTATTTGCTGGTAAGCGATCTAGATGTGCCCTGAAAAAAAATGACCATATTTGATCTACAGAAGTGATCCATAATGGTCCACAAAACAACAGTATTTCTAGGTATTTTTCTGTGTTTAGTCATTTATTTAACAAAACACACAATGGAGATAACTGGATGTACAGAACTAGCTACTTCCCTAATATCTATCTATCTATCTATCTATCTATCTATCTATCTATCTATCTATCTATCTATCTATCTATCTATACCAATATATTTATATATAGAGATATATGTAGATGTAGATTCATTGTGTCACTGCATTGAACAGATCAGTGTGTGGATGCAAAACAACTTTCTCCAGATAAACTCAGACAAAACTGAAATCATCATACTCAGAAATTGCCTGTTTTAATGTTTTGATTGTGGCTCAGGAGTTTGTTGGTAGATTTTTTTTTTTAATTTTTCATTAAAAAAAAAAAACAGGATAACATTAATGCCCTGGCAGTGGCAATTAGCTTTATTTCATTTTACATTTTTTAAGATGAGATTTACACTAAATATGTGTTACTGACAAGTGCTGATGTTAAAAGTATTTGAAGAACAAATGTTATGGCACTTTAGTTCATATGGCAGAAGAACATTTTAAAAAAAAGTGCATTTTACACTACTTTTGAATTCATTGAATGCATTATTACAATGCGAATAATCCTTGCCCAGCCCTTTTATATATATACATATATGCTGCAGTGATAATATATAATGAAAGTGAGGCATTTAAGCAGAAGCAAGCAATGGCTAATTTCTTCATTTTAATGTATTAGAGGAAGTGGTCATCAGCATGGGATGTGGCCAAAGGACTTCTACTTCTATGTCCTTCTCTGACTCTTCCAGTCTCTCTGCATCTCTGTTGGAACGTATTGATGATACTCGATGATAAGCTCAGTGGCAACTGAGCAACAGCAAGGCACCGTTGATCGATTGTTGGGCGTCATCTTGGTCTCATGATGCCAACATGTGAACGGCATGATGAAGAGCACTGCTTAAATACAAACGAACCAGAACATTTAGAGGTTGATTCACTGATCAGACTGTAGCATATTAAACATCATCGTGTCCTAACCTGTTGAGCTGAATACATCATCCATTCATAAAGGCCTCAGAATGTGTTCAACATCTCAGCCTTGGCAGCAAACCCCCCCCCTTCATACTTTTCTTCATTTGATGCCTACTGTGGAATGTCAGTAAATCATCTGCCACCTATATCAGTCATTATTGCATTTGAGCTTAAATCAATATCTTGATGTCTTGAAAAATTGTACCCTTACTGTTGTTAGAATATCACTCTTCTCATTTACAGATTTACTACCCTGATGCTATTTGGGCCCGAGTGTTAATTCTTGAGTAAGAGATCTAAAGCATAAAATTCACAACTGCGTACATTCATGAAACTTCACAACTCATTTGCTGCTATTTCTCCCGTTTTTGTAGCTAAGATCCCAACTCCAGTGCATGTCTTGCTAATTTCTCTCGCTCTAACTCTTGAACACGCACAACAACTGGTAAAGTTAGTAGCTAGATTAACAAATCATCCCACACCCCTACGTGGCCTAATGGGACCTTCCTTGACATTTCTTACTACTCTTCGTGACTCTTCTGATGGCTTAAATCTTCAGGTAAGCTAGATTTTAATTAGCTTTCTTGTCTGGCAGGCTGTGATCCACTACTGGCTGGCCTTCAAAAATGACTTGCTTCATTTCCTTGACTGCCTGATAGTGATCTACTGCTGATTGTATCTCTGCTGGTACAGCTGCTAGCCAGTATCTCAGACTTGCCAGGTCATTTTTGATCCAGCTTCTTTTAGTAGCTGACCTAGATATTTCTCCCCTGCACTGAAACCAGGAAACCAAACATTCTTCCCCTTGACTTTCACTGTTGTTTCTGTTGCAAAGATGACTTTAAGAGGACTCTCACATCTGGGTTTGTTCCACCTTCTCTTTAAACACTTTGATATAAACCCACTCTCCCAGAGAGTGATCATTCAGGGATCATTCAGGGATCTCTGAGGCTCTTTTCATCTACTGAGTGGTAGATCTGTGAATTTGAGTTATTAGTTGCACAGTTGAAACCAGAAGTTTAGATGTGCTGTATATATAGCTTTTTATTTCACTGTCTGAAATTAAATCAGACTAAACTTTCCCTGTTTTAGGCCAGTTAGGATTACCAAAATTATTTCTGTTTGCTAAATGCCAGAATGATAAAATAAATAATTTATTTTTATTACTTTCTTCAATGTCCGAAGTGTACAGAAACTAACATTAATATGTCTTTGAACAATTTTGGAAAGCCCAGATGATGATGTCATGGCTTTGAAACCTTCTGATAGGTTAATTGACAGAATTTGAGTTAATTGGAGGCACGCCTGTGGATGTATTTTAAGGTAGTGGTCCCCAACCTGTGGGCTCAATTGGATCAATTGGTACCGGGCCACGCAAGAAAAAAATATTTTTTAAAGTTTTATTTATTATCTGAGTCTGAAAAAGCTTTTATTTTGAAAATCTTTTATTTTGAAAAATGACCAGATTCTGAAATATGGATTTATCAGGTGATTCCCACGTGCTAAGCCCACTCTGCGTGAGTTTTTTTTTTTTTTTTTTTTGTTATTTATTTAATGGGTACAGAGGATGTTACCAGATACTTTGATGATATACAGTAAACCCTCACAGTTCGCAGTCTCAGCAATCACAGTCTCAGTACATCGCGGAGGTTTCAAAAATATTCATCTAAAAAAAAATCTCTGAAAAAAATTGAAAAAAAAGTGAAAAAAATTCAAACGGAGTGCCCGAGACTGAAGCGAAACGCATCACATAAAGAACGAGTCTCAGGAAGCAACAAGAGCCTACACGGGAGGCCCCATGAACGGAAATCGAGGCCTGTGATTGGCTGCTATGACAGGCATTACTGTGCCGTTGGTTATCTCTACGCTGATTGGCTGACAAGCCTCCCCACATCTCCCATCTCTTGCTCTTGTGAGACAAAGCTGAGTTTAACGCTGATACACTTGGTGTTTCCGTTCGTCAGTTCCGAATATCGCTTGCTTATTTCAGTGATTTAGTGCCGTTTTAAAGTGAACTCATTCCATTGACGACTATAGATCTCAGTTGGGTCTAATATGTGTCACTGGGGTTGCTAGGTAGAGCATCAAAATAAATATCAGAGTTCTGAACATCGTAGTTAGTGTTCCGATCCTCCAGAGGGCAGCATCGCCACTCTCCATGAAGAATGTCTTCAATCTACAACTCGTAAATACTTTCATTTGAGCCCCAACATCTTCATCATTGTTTTTCTAGCGAAATTTAGGAAAACTTTCTTCACACAAAAATGATCTACTGACCTATAGCCCTTAGCAGATCCCCATGGCCTCGTATAAAAAGGTATAGATGGATATAGATGAAGGACGGATGGATGGTATTATTCTTAAAAGCCTGTGGCAACTCTGAAACACGAGCTATCAACAAATAATGTGAGGTTGGCTAAAACTGGCTGATTATATAGATCCTCACGAGCATTTGTAAAATTTTCAGTTATCTGAACACAGTCATGAAGAGTGTCCTCATCAGGTATTATCATGCTTGTTGCAGGAATTGCTGGATTAACTCAGGTGCAAAAAGTATTCCTTCATAGCCAGTTTTCCTGGCCTCAGTCACAACAAAAATGGGCTTCACATCAACTACAGTGCATGTTATTGATGTGAAGAGTAAAGAATTACTGGATGTCCCATAGTTAATGTAGAAGCCTCCTGAAAGTTGCTGCTAAACCCTGATAGCAAGATAACAGTCCATTTTCAATATTATCTTACTCATTGGCGTACCCTGCTTTCTCTGCAACGTACAAATGGAAAAGTCTAGAATAGTCTGGATTACTAAGTGCCTCTGCTATGCATGAACTTCTTTTGAAGGCCTGGAATGCTGTTTGTGCTTCATCTGTTCATTATACAGTAGTTGTGCTGTACTACTTGCTTGTTGCGCTGCACATATTAAGGCACTAAGGGGTGTTGTTTTTTTTCATAGCGCAGCTTAACCAACTGTACCCTGCCGTACTCAGAAACGAGAGCATCTGTCCCTCTGTTTCTGGTCATGGGCCATTTGTTAATGCCTCCACTTTCAGTTTCCCAAGAATCCCGCCCTCTATTGACAGAATTGTAATTCTTTTGCTTAACTTTTATAACCTCCAACACAGCTAACACAGTCAAGGCTGCAACAGTCCATTTCACACTGATTCTTAGAGGAACTGCAAATAAATAGGTGGTCCACAAACTGGATTGGGTCAACGCCCTGTTAAATTTTTGTGGACTGTCTATGGATCCTTGTATTGCAAAAAGATACTGGGAATCTAGATGCAGTGGTGCACTGAAAAAGGGCAGGACATGTCTAACTCTCTACGCCACTGTGTGTCAGGTGAGATATTAGAGTGGAGTATGTGGACAATGGACTTTAGTGGTTTCAAATCACAAATTAGTTAATAATTATAAGAAAGATGCTTTTTGATTGGAAAAATTGGAGGACCACAGGGACTCTTGGTTGTAATCAATACACTAGCCTTTTACTGGTCCCTCAGCTATGGAGCTCATTCCCTCGAAGCCATGTTGCTTCAGGACACTGCCTTTGAAATGGCAGTCAGACATTTGGTTTTAATTTTATACGTATGGGTGTGCTGATTTAACTCTGCCCACACCTGTTTTGTGTTTGGACCACACTTCTTGTCATACCAGATTCAAAAGTGTCTTGTGTTTATGTTGTCCTATCTAACAAAATCGTCTCTGCTGTTCCTTCAACATGTCATTCTAACAGTATTCAAATGCATTGTTTGTTTGGTGAAATGTGAACGTAGTTTCCAGAATAGAACCCCACCACCAATGAATGAATTCACATTTCACCAGACAAACAACGGGCCTGAATCCACATGCTCTGCTACTGGGAGTGAGACACGTGCTATGTGATGTGTGATGTAGAATCCTGAGTCACCATAGTATCCCCCCAGGTCTTTCTAGTCATCCCAAGTATCACTCTAATGCTAGACCCATCCAAGCATTGGTTGGGGAGTTTTGAAGTCAGTGTACAGAGAGATCCCATCAGCAACCCACCGCTGTATCAGACGTAAGCTTGTCCAGCTCACGGTTGGACTGTACTCTCCCAAACATCTCTCAGGAAGGTTCTCCATCTTCTCCCCTCTCCTCCCTGGAATGAGTGATAACTTCTTTCTGGTGGACAAACATGCATATTATTTGGATGGCAGTGATGTCACTCTTGAATTGCCAGGAACCTGTTTTCTTGTTGGGACACAGATGTTGAGAGTGGTGTCTGCACTACAGTAAACTGAGGCCTTGGCAGTCACATTAGATGGATTCTGCAGGTGATAAACAGGTATCTCTGGGACTTGGGTTTGGGTGTGTCCTTCTTTTGCTACAAAACTCTTCAAGCTATAACTGTGTCAACTTATTGACGAGCTGTTGGCTTAATTGCTCTTCTTTTTTTCTACTTTGCTCCACATGGTGCATATGTTCATAAAAAAACAGTGGCTGCTTCATTTTCACCAGCCAGATGCTTCCATACATCTTGGAGCATCATCACTTGCGGCAGTTCTGCTGCTTCTGTTATTTGCTTTTTCCGCACAGGTATGCGTGAATACTGTTGTCTTGCAAACTAATTTCCACCTTTTTAGTTTTCCTCTGAGGCTACAGCTTCACATCTCCATTCAGTTCTTCTGAATCTGAGTTGGAGTCTGTGGATATGTTAAGACAGTTGTCTCTTTCTCTCAAACGGATCTCTCATAATCCTTCCTCTGTTTTTTCCCTCCATTTTTCCTCCATCTTGCCTCTTCCATATCTTTGGGTCACTGCGATCTTCACCGTAGACAGTATAAGAAGAACTGGACATACTGTAATGTCACCCATAGGTTTCCTGGGGTAGGCACCATACTTTACGTCAATCGCAGTTAGCTATTTTAGCTTTGCTGATGTTAACCTATGACGCTAATTAGTGTTACTTTACATTCATTCTGATCAAATCTGTCCTAGCCATCCCACAACATCCAAAAGGAGTGCTGCCTGAGCTGAACGAGCGCTAGCAGAGCTCTGCTGGGACCTGCTGGTCAGTCAACCTGCCTCTGCCAGAGATAGATGTGCTGCAGTTGAGCAAGCCCACAGCTGTCAGTTCACAAATCGCAGGATTAATGACTGTGGGTCCAGGCATGATTCTGCTTCGAAGGATCCTGGAATGATCCACCGTGGCTCTCGGGTGCTTCAGCCAAGCCATGCTGGACCTGCCTGCAGACATCTGGAGTGGGACCTTTTGTTCCAAATTTAATTTTGATAGTAACATCAGAAATGACCTGCTGAGTGTAGCAGCACACACTCAGTAACACAAGCTGCCTGCTGCTTAGGTGAGCTTCATTCTCGTACCCTTCCAGGCCGACCCACAGCCAGCGACAGCAGTTGGTTAGCACGGCTAACACAACACATAAGCCTAACAAAGCACATTCTCTTTAAGATATGAATTATTATGTTCTGTTTTTATTCACAGCTCAGAAGTCAGTATAGTGCTGAGCACTAAGAAGTTAAAGTAATGATAGCTGACATTGAGTCGCATATATGTAGCTAAAATATGATTATTGGTGCCTAACCTATAAACTAAGTTATTAAAATAGATACTGAGCGAGAGATGAAAGAAGACTAGGTTCAGATCATGGAGGTTTTGGAAAAGTAAATAATTACACAATAACCACATAAATTGCAGTGTAATGAAATAATAAATATGTAAAGCATAAGCAGTCACTTCATCGCAACATTTCTTTTCAAAGGTGCCCTCCTGTGGTTACCAACAGTGGTGGGATTTCTCTAATGGGATTCAATTTTTTTTTTTTTTCTGTGCAGTCCTTCCTGAGGAATTTTTGTGATCCATTCATATTTATCTGTTTCCCAAATCTGTGACAACCCAGTATTCCATATCCTTCTGGGATATTCGATGAGTGACATCACAGCAATGTTTGTAAGAGTACGCACATGTCTATTTGTCTCTGTTTCATGTATGATGCTTCCTTCCAAGGCAGAACAGGGACAATT